>JAOPJH010000058.1:9417581-9428242 GCA_027122575.1 Merluccius polylepis
CACACACACACACACACACACACACACACACACACACACACACACACACACACACACACACACACACACAATAACATACACACGCGCACACACGCACGCACACACACACACACACACAATAACATACACACGCGCACACACGCACACACGCACACACACACCCTGTATCTGGCGTATCCCCGAGGTTAAGAATAAGCAATGTGGTGTTGATTTGTTCTGTATTCGTACAAAGTACTGCCAACCTATTGCAGAAACCCAACACAAAGACAACAAACAAAAATAACATAACACTTGATTTTTTATAAGGCTTTGTCTGCCACAATAAAAGAAAAGTAAGCACACATATATTTAGGAATATCAATTTATGCTATATTAATTATATTTTTCTTAAATGAAAATATCCAGGATACAAATGTGTTTTTATAACATTTCATAATTTATTCACAGGATAAACTATTTAGATATAAACTGAAAGGCATTGTATTTGTCTACCGCTGGTTTTCCGTGAATAAAAATACCCGTTAGAACAATAGAACAATGGAACAATGGCAACGTGAGAAAATATTACGGAATCAGAATTTACAACAAAAAATAAATTATTTAAAAAAAAAAGAAACTGTGAATCGCGACAAAAACAAATAAGCCTTATTTTTATCGTAATGTTTCAAAAATACCTCAAGCAAAAACAACAGAAAAAACAACAACCAACGAATAAAAAACACAAAAGCCTCGCTTCGTTACGAGTTTCGGTGGCACATCGGCTTCGCCAACAATAAAAGTCAAATAAAAGTTACAGAACTTCGGAGTTCAAGGTAGCGCTAGCTACTTTGAGTGTGTGTCACGTACGGTTAACCTTTTTATCGGGTCCGCCTGTGGTCTCATCAGTCGATGAAATTCTTAGCCCGCGGCGGCGGCTTAGCCGAGGGACACGGACCAATAGAAAAATATTTCATTGTGTTAGCATTTCAAATGACGAGTGAAGGGTGGCGAGGAGGGCATTTGGAGGGGTGGCGGGGGGGACTCTAACCGATCATTGCCAGCGGAATTAATTGCCTATTCTGAGAATAATGTCCCTTACCCACGATCCTCGGAGGGTCGAACGCAAGCGGAGGCTAGCTTTTTTTTTTATTCCCCCGGTGTCTTCAAAAAGAAGAGCGCTTAGGGGTACTGGCCGTATTAGGGGTTTAGCCCGGCCCCCTTGAGGCCAGCAACAACACAATCAGAAGCGCTGAACCAAACTTGACTAATCCACACCCTAATTAAAAAACGTGGATCCCGATCGCACCTCGCCTTCGTAATCGCGAATCGACCGTCGAACACTTTTGAAGAAGTGTAAAAAACTTTCACCTTTTTGCGACCGCAAAAAAAAAATCGAAACAAAGAAAATCCGAAACAAGCTAATGGCGGCTAGGTTTAGCTGCCGGCGTTCGATAAATGGCTCAAGCTGGAAGCAACCAAAAGGCGATGCTTCTATCCCTTTATTTCAGGGGATTTAAGTTCAGGCTCCGTTACACATCACCCAAGCGCATGCAATGACCCCGACGGTTATCGGTGCATCTTTTAGCTATATCTTAATCTAACCTTTATAGGGAGCTCGGGAGCCTTTCAAACTCAAAACACCATTAACAACGACTATTGTCTGCAGCCATGGAGGAGGCTGCTCGGAGAGACCAGGCCACCGAATGGCTTAGCCCCAGCTGGGGTAGGAACCCTCTGGAAAAACAGATGCTCAACACCAGTGGGAAAGGAAAACAAAACCGAAACGAAGAAAGAGGAGAAAAAGACAAGTTTAAAAAAAAAAGAATAAAAGAGGAGGGAGAAGAAATGGGGATCGGGACGTGGGTGCAGCATCCAAAATGCTCTATCTCTCCGTATTGACTGCTATAGTCTTATTGCATTGCTAGGTGTCGATTTCAACCCTTGGTTGACAGACAGGAAAATTTGCAGCGGTCCAGATTACACGCCTCTCCTGCGCTCATTGTGAATTCAGTCAGCGAAGTCATTCTTATTAACTTCCGCACTGGTTCACACATGACATTTTCTTCAATTTTCTCCCCGACATCAAAAACATCAATTAGCAACTGGAAAATGGGAAAGAGCGAATGACGGAGTCCGATAACACCGACTTATTTGAAGCCGAGGGTGAATCTATTCTCCGGTTTTGAATGTGTTCATTACAATTGCTTTTTCAAAGACCTCCAAATAGCAAAGAAATTAAATTTATCTCCTAGAAATGTCCAGAAATTGTTTTCCCCCCACTCTTTCTGTTTTTTTAATCCGTCTCTATCTCCCAGCCCCAGTGGGTGACACAAAGCCGCGAGTCGCTGTGCCTTTCCTTCTGCTCGCCAGAACAGATCACAACTCCAACAGAAGTTGAAACTGTCTATTCTCACCTCAAATACAAACCCACAAAATTACAGATTTGGTTTCCACAAAAGGAGAGCAGGATTTCTTCAGGATAGAAGGAAAAAGATTAAGAATTTTTTTACAAAAAGATGATACCAAGGACACAAATTAAATATCGAGAACAGAAATAGCTTCATCAGATAATGGAAATAAAAGAGCTTCACAGGTTTACCAAAAATATAATTTTTGTTTAATATTTGTCTTTATAAGTGTTTATATATTATGTAAGTATATCATTTATAGATTCCACTGAAAAAAGCAAAACTCATTCATTGACATCAGCTCATCATTGCACACTGGATCAAATCAAAGATGTCAATAGAAAGGTTTTTACTTGACAAATAAGAAGAAAACTGTCATTTTTAAATTGTGAAAATGTAATTGAAAATTAAATTAAGGGCCAATACGTATATTATTTTCTATATAATTTCTAAATAAAAGGACAAAACAGATTAGTTCAGTGTGCTTTATTCAATGGTCTGAACCGAGGATTAACAGCATTTTGTGGTACGAAATATGCAGAAAAATGTCTTCTCCTTTCTCCTCCATTTTCCCCTTCGTCTCATTGATCATTTCCTGTGATTCAACATTACGCACTACATCAAAATGTGAAACACAAACCAGCACATTAATGCAGCTCTCACGACTCGAATCGTCTACCGCCCATCACCGACAAACATGTAACCCAATAAACCTTAACCTTTAAGTAAAAGCCTTTCCTTTTTCTGCCAATACCCAAACATTGTCAGGCGGCTTCCTAGTGCTTGAGTTACAACGCAGAGGGGGCGAGGGAGAGGCAAGTTTGTCTCCAGAAACAAGCCTGTAATGCGACAGGGAGGGGGGGGGGTGGGGGAGAGGGGACGGTCGCACGGTGGGCCGTCCGGATCACATTTCTCCGGTTCATTGATTCCTGATCTTTTGAGACATTATTTAGTTGCTTTTTATTTTCTTGCCCGTCTTTTTTCCCCATGTCACGAAAGACACGGGTTGTCCAAACATGTGATGGCGGCAATATCTACTAACTGTCAAAGAGCGGCCCATTCCCGGCACTAAAGCGACCGAAAGCTCAGACGCAGTGCCGAGAATCGGCAGGATGGAAATACCGCTCTTTATAATGGGGGATAATCAGATTTCGGAGGGCGTTTTTGCCTTGGAGCTGGAGGGGCTGGCTGGGTGGCGCGGAGCAATGGGATGTAACCAATACACTTCTTTTAGGCCCGGGATACTCACCCTGGCCATTTTAATCACCGATGCCTGTTACGGTACCACCAAGGACAGAACAAGATCTTATTTTTAAAAGGTGAAAAATCAATTATTAATAAAAAATATATTACCAAGAATATGGGAGAAACAAAATGGCCACTTTTCTTATGTTACCTGTTATTTAAAGGGCTTGCCGGGGAAGGTCAGGAGACAAAGGGTTTGATTACTAAGTCCAACACTGTGGATAAAATAGTCTGCTTAATGAGAGAATGTAAAGAGATGTAAATGCAGAGTGGGAGACACAATGTTGCTTCCCTACTCAAAGCATCACAACGACGGAGAAGACAAAGCAATGTATTAGTCTAACGTAACAAATGCTTCGTCTTTAGTCCTTGGTGGTTGTTGAAGGCTGAACGGAGGACAGTAATAAATACCATTAAGCAGAGATGCGATCATCTTTTACTTACTGGCTTTTAGATTACATCCATATGAAAACAGTCAAATGGTCTCTGTATGTCTCTCTATAATTATTCTAATGAGATTGGATGTGCGTGGAAGCTTTGACGAATGTGCACAGATTGAGTGACAATGTACACAAAGAACATATCCAAACACACACGCACACACACACACAGTGTGGATAAGGCATTGTGGGGGAAAACAGCCATTAACCCATTAGATAGTTTTTTTTTAAATAGAAAGATGAAATGAATTAAATAAATAAATAATAACCACAAAATGATGTTGGCACTCGTATGTCATTATTACTAATGTCAATTTCCTCGTTGACACTAATGGACTTCAATAAGTGTAAAAAGCACAAGTCCCAGGTACCCCAGAGAATTCAGCCAAACAAACATCCTGGAGTCTCAAGCCTCCTTAATACGATTGTTAAACTAAGAATCAAATCCACTGGAAAATTTGTACTGTTTTGATAAAAATGTAAATATACTTGATATAATTGCAATATTTTTGTTTCAACCTTGAACAGAAAAATTTAATTAATTGCAATTCCAATTACATTTGTATTATTCCTAGTTGAAATGAACATCTAAAGATTTTTATTAGAAAAACATTCTTTTAAAAATATTTCCAACGTTGCTTCGTTTGGCTAGTATGGCAAGTCGATTTTACGGCTTCATGTTAGGTAAATATTGTTGAACCCTTACTCAGTTTATACAAGTGCGCACACAGAGGTCTACAAAAGCCTTTGGACAGCATTCAGAACAACACAGTCCCATTAACGACGTCCCCACAAAGACCTTATCTTAACATCATTTTAGCAACTGAATAATTTTGGATGCATTCTTAAGAAAACATTTTCATGCGTCTTTACATTTTATGTGATATGCGATATGTCTGTATATAAATTACTGTTTTTAAATGTCTCTGAGGTGTGACTAATAAAGTCATATTGTATTCTATTGCCCTCATTCATCCAAAGCCCATTCACCAGTTCCCAAGTCGTCTGGAGTAAATGGTTTGAACAGTTGAGTGCAATAAGTACGGATAAAGACATTGTGTGTTTGTTCAGAACGGATGACAGCGACCAGGGGTTGCCGGGACGGTCGTCTTTATACGCCGGCCTTCCCTCGACATCGACCCTGCTGGACTGTTAGTCTTTTGCGTCTTTAAGCCAACGGCGCATTTAGGGTTACCCGGGTCTCGGCTAGGGGTTGTGACCCCTCAAGCTCTCTCTCTCTGCTTATTTGAGCAACAAAAATGTGCCGTTCGGCATGTTTTGTCCTCTAGCTCTCTCCATAATGACCTTGGTGTTTATTCAGGGAATGCATGGGTCCTTTACGTACACCTCCCAATTACTCGTTAGGAGTTTTTGGAGGGACAGATCTGGGCTTTCATGTCCTGACGTTAGCAGAGGACTGGCTGCTCCCCTGCCTGGAAATTAAGAGTTTTTAATGAGTTGAGGCGAGGTTAATTGGTTTGCCAAGATCTTCTCCCAGTCATGTGCTTCTCTATGAAATTAAGTCCATTTCCTGGAGTTTCCCCGGACTTATCCAATAACAAACACTTCTGCTCAAAACCTCCCCCGTTCCCACAGAGAACGGGGAAGATGGGGGGAGACGGAGGCCTCCCACTTGGTTATTATTATTAGTCGTATTTGTTTGTTGGCTGGTTTCCTCTCTGTAATTCCTACCAATGTTTAAAGACATGCATAAAATATCACATTGATATGGGAGTAGGAATACATGGCCAGTAGTACATCCAATATAATAAATTGTATAATAAAGTAATAATTATATATGTATGTGTGTGTGTGTGTGTGTGTGTGTGTGTGAGCAGTGAGTGCGACACGGTGCTTAATGAACTGTATCTGAATGCCGTCTACGCTGTAATTAACAAGCGGGTTGTTCCCAGCTGCTTTAGTGGGCCTGGGCCCCAGCACATGGTGGCCGGGTCCTGGGTGTAATGTAGGAGAACCCTCCCTCTCCTCCACAGACGACTAGAGCTTTCACTGGCCATTAGGGACGACACGCCGCCGCCACGCAGCCCCAGCTAACAGAGCGCTTGTCGTTAACACGGCGCGGAGCGTGTTCAGGTTAGCCCCATCCTGACCATTTAATTACGGGTGGACTGTGGCGCTACGGCTAGCACGCGCCGCTAGGCTAAGCGTTACACTATGATCCATCTTCATTTGTAGAAGGCCCCGCCCCTTCTATTGATGGATAGTTATCATTATGTTGCGACAAAACAATGAAACTAGCAAGTTGGGACTGCGTGTGTGTGTATTTTACACGGAGGAGCAGACGATGGGAACACACACACTTGGGCTCAGATTGACCCCGACATCCAATCTTGATATGGCCGGACAACTCACCAGGCTTTTACAGCATTCTGTGCCCGCTGTGCGTACACACACACACACTAACACATGCAGACATACTGTATATACATAGACAGACACACAACCACATAGATACAGACACCCACAGCTATAAGCACTAGCCCCAGTGTAACAGTAAACCACAGACTGTCTTTATTTTCAGCCTATATACCCAGCCTGCTGCTGCGGCCTATATATCTTAATTATGTGCTCTGTCTCTCTCTACCAAGGCAAGGGGGGAAGCCAGCCTGCTATTCAGGCTCCGTTTCAGTAGCCGGCGGTTAAGAAGAGGCCCTGCCAGTCTTTATGGGGCCTTCCACTAAACCAGGAGATCATTACAGGCCTGTTTAACCCTGGAGAGATCTCTCTCTCTCTCTCTCTCTCTCTCTCTCTCTCTCTCCCACTCTCCCTCGCTCCCTCTCCCTCTCTCTCTCTCTCTGAATACTCGATTCTGATTGGCTGGAGGGTGTAGGTTAAAAAGTGTTAATGTACACCTAGGAAAGACGTTGATGCTATGAAGACGCTATGGCCACGTTGCTTGGCAACGCCTGCATACGGGAGATATTAAATAGTCTGCTCGAAAAAAAAATCACGATTTTAACTCTAAAACACATTAAAGTATTATTAATTGATTAAATATTTCTTTCTTTCTTTAGTGACCATGGTATAAGTGGGATAATGCCCTTCGAGGTGTCCATTAATTTCTGTTAATGGACACCTCGTCGGGCATTATCCCTTACATATATCTATATATACAGATATATATATTATATATTATATATATACTATACACTATATTATAACTGTATCTTTACCCACATACCATATGTGTACATATTCAGTACACACTCAAAACCTGGAAGGCCGACGCATTGAAGTCGACAGTGTGTGCGTCTCTTCTCCGCCGTCTCATCCTTCCCATAATGCATCAGCGCTTCCAAGCTCGTTCCACAATTAGCCATTCGGGGGAAACGCAGGAAGTCGGCGCCGAAGTCATCTGGGGGTTTTTCTGTATTTAGAAAAGCGATGCACCAGCTCTCGCTTGGCTCAGCGTTCAGCGCCTGCTAGCGAAGCCAACTGGGCATCTCTCCTGGTCTGGGGTTTCGTTGGA
Source organism: Merluccius polylepis (assembly GCA_027122575.1). Classification (NCBI taxonomy): domain Eukaryota; kingdom Metazoa; phylum Chordata; class Actinopteri; order Gadiformes; family Merlucciidae; genus Merluccius; species Merluccius polylepis. The sequence goes on from JAOPJH010000058.1 coordinate 9,425,144, forward strand.
CCCAGCCGCCGTGTCTGTAGCCGGGCCAACCGCCGGGACCGCTTCCTCCGACCCGCGCTATCAATAGAACCTCGCATGACAGGAAAATGTGTCCCGGACCGGGGAAACTGGAGCGGGATTAGAGGCTGTTACTCCCCCTCTTGTGGCTTTCCTCCCCCCACCTGACCCCCCAACCTCATTGAAGCCCCCCCAGCTCCAAGTTCATTTAAGGCCTTCAAGACCGACCCGGCAGTGGTGTGGTCTACAGGGAGCGGGGGGGGGGCTGGGGTGGCACCATAGACTGTATATATAATGGACGTAGTCTCCGTGACGTCACCCGTTGGTTTTTGGACTCGGATTTTGATGCGTAAATGGGGGCGCTGCCATCTTGGTTTTGGGGAATCAGAGGCAGACCCAGAGGGAGGAGCTGGAGCGGAGCGGGAGGAGTAAACACATGTGTGCACACACACACACACACACACACTATCACACTATCACATGCACACACACACACACACACACACACACACCAACAACCCTTGCTGTTTTACTCTCAAAATCCAGTTTTGCGGGCTGTGAAGTTCATGTGATCTGAGGAAAGTGGTAATAAAGCGTGGGTTGTAGTGGGACCTGGAGCCCCACAGTGGGACCTGGGGCCTGGAGATAAGTCCTTGGTTCCTAGAGCCAGCAGGATAATCCCAGGAGTAGCAGTGTTTGAGTGTGCGTGTGTGCGTGTGATTGGTGAGTAGTAACACATCCAAAATACCTTGCAGGCTCACATATTGTTTGCGTATGTTGTGAAACACTAAGGGCGAATGGATTGGAGTTTTATTATAGTTTGATTGCATTGGTGAATGAGTCCTAAATTATTATTATTTTTGAAGCTGGTTTTGATATCGAGGTATTTTATTACCCTTCGCTGTGTTCGTTTAGAAACTGCTCTGACCACTAGCATGTCTGGCAGGATCTGAAAAGGTCACTGAGGCTAAAGCAGACGTCTGCGATCACGTTACATGGAGTCCATTTGAATGGACTGACACAGTTTGCATCAGAACAGAATGGGACACTGATAAATCAAGCTATCGTAACCAAGGCAACCATGCGAGGAAGATCAGAGATATAATTCAGCCAATTTAAACAGATTCAGAAGACAAAAGGCAAAAAGAGCAAAGCCTAACAAGAAAAAATAAAGCCCATGCAATGTTCTCCTCTGTAAAGTTCAGGAGCCGGTAACACAGATAACATCATCACAGAGTAATGTGACTTAATGTGAATAACGCTACAAGGACTTTATAACAAGCTCCATGAAATACATGAGGATCATCATTTGGTCCTTTAGCGCTGGACGCCGTTATCCGGAGCGACGTCTCGCTCCAGGATGAACTGGGGAACGTTGGAGACACCGCCAACGAAACAGCAAGAAGAAAACACTGAGACAGTTTGTGTCTGAAACAAACTTCAGTTTCTCCCCCCCACCCCTTCGCAGCGGCGGCCATCGCTCCGTGCGTTTGGACCGTGGGTTGATCTTCGAGGCGCTATTGAGTTTCCCCTGAAAAGTGGAGGGGGGCCGCAGCGTTAGGGGACCGCCAAGAGGTCCAATAGCAGCTTATCAGCACACCGACAGGTTCTGGCTGGACAGGCTCAATTAGCCGGCATTAGAGCGGCGTGCGAGCGAGAGCATGCCATGGACACGAGAGCATATCAACACAACCAGGGAGATGACGGACAAGCCATGCCCACAAAGGGCCGATTGTGGCGGGCTGGAAGGTTGCTCGGTCGGCGAGAGAGAGGGGGAGAGGAGGGGCTTTTATTGTGGAAACCTCGGGGGGAAGATGGGGATCTCCAGGAAGCCCAGAAGAGAGAGCGGTTTCTACTACTGTAACATGGCAGACATTGGGAGAAGGCGGCGTTTATTATGCGTTTCCAATGGAAGATTCATGAATGTTTTCCGTAAAAGTAACCGTTGGTAATTAACAAGCATCTGCTGGCACATGCACTTATGGGGAGACACACACACACGGTCAAGGTCAAACACATAATACGCACATATTCACACACATTAGCTTCTACCCAAGAACATAAAAGACTTGTCTTATTGTCTTATCGCAGAGCAGCTGTGTTTTCTCTAGCGTGTGTTCTGATTGTATCTGTTGTGATGAACCGCAGCTTTGGATGTTCTCCAAAAACAACAGATCACACACACATCTCACTGTCCTTCCATCTCATCCTCCTCAGGCCTGACAACAACACCAACCAGGCCAACCATCCCCCTCCTGCCCAGCGGTCTGCCGTCCCGTATCCCTTGATGAATTTTTAAAACCATCGCTTACCGATGGTTTCATTGGACGACGTCTAAAAGTACCCTCACCATGAAGGTTTCGTACTTAATGGAGGAGGAAGCTCACAAACACAGTTGGTTCCATCCAATGTTCACCGCTTTGCACCGCGTCCAGATCATCTAAGGCACCTGGCTAACGACGCCTTCGAAGACACGCGTGTGCGCCGCCAAGCACACGCCTCAGTTTTAGCTCATCCAGCTAGCTTACTGAAGGGCCCCCCAATGTTGCCAAGAGGCCCATGGTGTGCTTAATGTAAGGAATTAGCGACCAGACATAAACAGCCAACGCTGCAGTCGACGCCCTGAGGTCCGCACCGCGTCGCGCAACGCGAGAAACCATCGGTCTTCATTACTGGAAGACTAAGAGCTGGCGAAACCCGGCCCCCGCTGAATTAGGTCATTAAGCGAGACGCAGGCGCGTGTTTGAATGCGCCGTGTCCTCAAATCAATAAAACTGCTATATTTAGTAAGAAGGTCAGGGGGCGGAGCTATAGAGAGGCTGTCGGTGACATCACTGCATCGGTGATGTGGACGCAGCTGAGCTGGCTTATTTTAGATCGAGATGACTTCCATGATCCTTCTCAAGTGGAGGCATCTCGCTGCGGAAAGAGAGAGGTTGAGGTAAAGAGAGAGAGAGCGAGAGAGAGAGAGAGAGAGAGAGAGAGGGGGGTGAAAGAACGAGATAAGTAGAGAGAAGGAAAGCTCAAAAGAGAGAGACAGAGAGAGAGAGAGAGAGAGAGAGAGAGAGAGAGAGAGAGAGAGAGAGAGAGAGAGAGAGAGAG
>JAOPJH010000058.1:9709467-9720677 GCA_027122575.1 Merluccius polylepis
TGTGTGTGTGTGTGTGTGTGTGTGTGTGTGTGTGTGTGTGCGTGTGTGTGTGTGTGTGTGCGTGTGCGTGTGTGTGTAGGTATCGGGGCTGGCTAGCGCGTAGTCTGAGCTATGTGTTGTTTGTGTTGGAGAGAGACGTCAACAAGGACATGTTCGCCAGGAACGTGGTAGACAACGTCCTTAACAACAGCAGGTATCGCCTTGACCGCCACCCTTTCACATTAAAAGACCCCTTCTGGTACCGCCATGACAACTGCCTTTCACATTAAACCACATAACGTCATCCACTTGCCTTCTGCCATGACACCACCTTTCAAATTAAAAGCCCCCTCCACCTTAACCCCATCCAGCTATCTGCCACTATGACACCCACCTTTCAAAGTCAAATCTATGATACTGACATTTATTCATGATAATCATGAAACATTATATTATTTATCTATTATTAAATGGTGACTAATAACTAATTTGTCCACATATACAGTAGTTGTTCACATACAACAGTTTCACAACAGTATGCTGGGATAATCTGGGTCGGGCTTTTTACTTGTACTTTATTTAAACTTTACACACACACCTTTTGAACATTATACATTCAGTACTTAAATACTTTTACTAAATACTTAAATACTTTTTCAGAAGTACATTTCCCATTACTTCTACAACCTTTTTAGGACCAAATAAAGACCTTACAATTCAATAATGAAGTGAACATGTTGGACAGTGGCTCATTTAAATCCAGACACAGGTTCTTACTGAGTAATTTCCTCTGCCTGACCCAGGGTGGAGCAGGCCATCATGGAGGTGGCCACCGAGGGGGCTGGAGTAGCCAGCCAGCCCGCCCTGCAGCACAAGGCCGTGGGCCAGGTGAGACGGAAGGCCCGCGGGTTCCTCCAGGAGATGGTGGCCAACGTCTCCCCAACCATCATCAGGTAAGGACAGCCGGCGGTCTACTTCTTAGAGCGGGGGTACGCATATCCTAGCGGGGGGGACCTGAGCATAGTCCAGGAGGTACTGGTAAAGAGTTTGATTTAACCTACAAAACAAAAACTGATCATGTACAACATTCATATTGGGATCACAAGAATCTTCAGACCTACACCTACTCTTAATGTCTCAGTGTGAATTGAGGCAGTTGGTGACAAAACCAAAATAATTATGGGGGGAGGAGCTAGGCACAAATTGAAAACGGTTGTGAGATCGCGACACAAAAAGAGCGATATTTTTCTCCATCTAAACAGACGGGAACGAGAGATGCAGTTGTGAAAGCCACCTCGAGAGGCGGTTTACCCTACAGTCGATCTACATTGACGAGAGACGGGTCGTCGTCTAAACCGAATCTCTTGCGGAATCGTTGACCAATCACGTGCTTAGCTCCAATATTAAAGCAAAGGGGGCATCCTATGCGAATGTTTCTGAAACGTTGCTGTGCTGTGCCTACCCCACTGCGTCTACACCTCCCCAGTGTCACACTTGGCTGGCGAGGTGAGGTGTCTCTGGGCTAGCCGTTGCAGGGGCTCGCTGGATGGGCTCGGAGGAGGCTCTACAGCTGGGCAGTGGTGGTGGTAACTCCTCGTAGGCCTGGAGCAGCCCTCAGACGTCGCTGGTGACTCCAGTGCGTGTCTGGGCAGCCCTTCCATGTCCCTTTCTGGCCGGAGAAGCCCCTCATTGGGCGCCAGTGTAGCAGACACACACTCCACACACAGCGACATTATCCAAAGCAATGTTAACGGCCCAACCCCCCCGTATGCGACGTCTCCCCTTCAGAGATTGTGCAAACCGTGTATGTGGTACACACGTGAAACCTGTATGTGTGTGCGCATACCAAGTGGGGATCGCTCTTAAACTGCTCCTAGGCTGAGATGGTGGTGAGCATGTAGTGTTTTCTCCATCGCTCTGCCCTGTCAAATGATACGGAGGGGTTTGTTTACTAGTTCTGCCATCGGAGAACGCTTCGCCTTTTGCCACCCGGAAGAGCGTATATGTATATGTATCTAATGGATGTATATAGTAACGTATGTATAAGATGTCTATGGTTGATAACGCACTAGAGGGATCGCTCGCCTCCGATTGGCTAACATCACTGTGACGGACAGTGCTGTTAGCCAATCAGAGGCAAGTCCTTTAAATGTCATGAATATTCATGAGTAACAGCCGAAAACCTCTCGTCCTTCCCCCCCACCTCCTCCTCCAAACTAGAACAGCCTTTCACCAAAACCGGCTCACAGGGCATTCATTAATACTAGAGACCACTGCACAATTAACGAGAAAACGATGGAATGAGACCTTTAAGAGACTTAAGAGATTAAGGAGCAGATAGGGTTAGGGATTGGGTTGAATGACTAAATACTAAAGAACGGGTGCTGCTGTAAGCTTCTCAATGTATCTGTAAATGTATGTTTCCCATGCCAATAAAGAATTGAATTGAACTGATTTTCAGAGCTACTGGTGTTTACTGATGTCCCCCATCATCAACTACATCAGAGTTTCTCTCTTTGTCTCTCTGTCTCCCTGTCTCCCTGTCTCTGTCTCTCTCCATCTCTCTCTCACTCTCTCTCTCTAGGCTGACTGGCTGGGTTCTACTGAAGCTTTTTAACGGTTTCTTTTGGAGCATCCAGATCCACAAGGGTCAGTTGGAGATGGTCAAGAAAGCAGCTACCGAGGTTAGTAGTTGAAAAGACACATACACTCACTCACACTAGGGCTGTCGCCATAACCGCAATACCACGTTATTGGCAAGCCTATTGGTCATTTTACACACCAACTGTCACGGACAACCACCTCCGCGTCCATACCTAAGAGAGCTTGAGCATTTACTGAACTCACACGCTACCTACAGGAGGAGCCCATAGACTCCAACGCAGATCCACGCGTGTTTCTCCCACACATAGACTTTACTTGGGCGGGCCACCCATGGTATATTAATGGCCGCCAAAGTATATTTGGCGACTATACGCTGCTATGTGCGCTATATTGAGTCTACTGATAGCATGTTGTAGCTGCCCGCTAACTACTCACACGTATATACACTCACTCGTGCGAATACACATGCATACAGACACGCGTGAACATACACGGATGTACACAGACAGACATACAGAGGCTAGTTGTAGCTAATCTATCAGGTATGTGTGATAAGCCACCGATACACAGTACTGTTGAAGTGTCTCTCTCTCTGTAACATATTGTCAACACGTATAACAGTGACACATCACTGTGTCTATTTGAAACCGGGTATTTATATTTTCAGGAAGTGATGTACCTATAGCTGGATTAGACTTGGACTTTCAGGAAGTGACATAAGTCAGTGTGAGTGTGTGTGTGTGTGTGTGTTTTTTCACAGCAAAACGTACCCCTGGTCTTCCTCCCGGTCCACAAGTCCCACATCGACTACCTCCTCATCACCTTCATCCTCTTCTGCCACAACATCAAAGCCCCGCACATCGCCGCCGGCAACAACCTCAACATCCCCATCTTCAGGTGAGAGTCCTCACTCGGCTGACAGCCAATCAGAATTCAGATAATTAATCATGTTTATAAAAGCCACTGTCCAATGAAGCCAATCAAACACACAAACAAATCTCATCAAAAAGTGAAAACCTTGCAAAACAGAGAAACTAAGGAGGAGAGACAGTTTAATAGTTATATTTCAATAAACCAACCGAGGGACAAAAGTCTTCACCTGCCACCACAGTTGCACAGTGGGACTAAAGATGATCATTTCCCTGTAAAAAGGGAAATGCTTACAGAAGCGCTTACACCCCAGCGAGAAAATGTGTGCGCGAAATGTGCTGAATTGTCATGCCGAATTTAGGTGGAGCACATGCACATTGTGTGTTTCGTCACAATTCATTTATGTAACACAACTAAAATGTACCGGGAAGCTGTCATTATCACAAGCGGTAAGCGGTTGAGAGGTTGTCGAGATTTCGGCAAAACATCGAAACTCTTTTCCCCGATCTTAATCCTGAAACCGGACTCGAGGCCAGGTTTGTTTCCATGGGGGTCCTAAATAACATCTGATCTGACGGACTAACATTAAAGATGTGTGTCATAACCTCTCCACTGCTGGAGTTAAAATAGACCCCCTGGAAACTGGCTGACAGAGGGGAGGGGTCAGGGTGCTGCGAGCTGGGGGTCTTATGCGGCTGGATATTGGCCAAAAGTGTGGGGGCCATTATAGACGGGGGGGCGGGGGGGGAGGCAGCTAATAATATGGTTGCTGGGTTTATTATGGCCCCCCCTCTAATATAGCATATTGATTAGGAATATGATTTGTTGCATCAAGATCATAAGAAAAACAACATTATATATTTATATATATATATATATATGTATAAAATTATATTTCACATTTTTGAAGGTTAGTGTCCTTTTTAAATTAATTTAAAGAAAAATCACTTGGGCTTTAATAGGCAACATCTGTAAAAAACTAATCTGGTGAATGACCACCAGAGCCGCCGGTACCAAACCCCAGTGTTAGTGCCCTGCTCTACCAGTTGATCTAGACGGGGGATTGAACCCCTAACCCTGATAGTGTTAATGCCATGCTAGACAGGGAATCAAACCCCTAACCCTGGCAGTGTTAATGCCCCTGCTCTACCAGTTCAGCTAGACCAGTAAGGTTTGTTGTTGTTGTGTGTTCTGTTCCCAGCACGCTGATTCGTAAACTGGGAGGATTCTTTATACGCCGCAAAATGGACGAAACCGGAAACGGCAAGAAAGATGTTCTGTACAGATCGCTGTTACACGCAGTAAGTCCCAGAATACACTCCATAATGGTGTGTGTGTGTGTGTGTGTCATAGTTTAAATCTCCTACTATTGATGTGTATTGTCTGTACATATCAGATTAGGGGGTTTTCTTATGTTTGTTATACTGATTAATTGTTCATCGTGTATCTGTTCAACAGTCCGGTAGCGTTGGGATACCTAGCACTCTCTTAGTGGCTTCAGTAGTGATTGATTATGATTAGTCAATGTGATAATGATTAATATGATGCGATTGTTTTCAGCCTGACTTGTAAGTTGCTTATGGATGAACGCGTTGGCCAAAGCGCTGATGTTCTTCACTCTAATTCAAACGCAGACTACAGCAGTTGAATTTAAGTTTTTGCACTCGTCTTTTGTCTTTTTGTTCTGCGTTGTTTACACTCTTTTAACTGAATGGTGCTACAGTTTTATAATGTTTAAAGTTTGAAGTTAAAGTTTGAGATATAGGTTTGTACTGATAAAACATGATGAGAACTGATCTACTGACCTACTGATCAGACATGAAGATAAGAGGGCAGAAGTGACTGTCATCCCCGGCTGAACCTTTCGTCCTCACCTCCCTTGGTCTTCTTCTGGGCGTTCTCCGTGAGACGAGGCTAATTTAGACCTTAAAGCCCGGGGATTGACCCTAAGCCCTTCTGTGCAGGCCCCCCCAGATGGCTGCTACTGGTCCTCCATGCTAACTGTCTTATGTAACTAGCCTAGCGGTAGAAGCTGCTCTACATTACATTCAAATGGCCGATCTTTTCAGTTTGAAAGGATTGGAAAAGCAAGGCTAAACCTAGAGCTAAGTAACATGATGGGAATTTAGCTAGGATTAGATATCAGGATTAGATATAGATATTGATCATGGGGAGATATTGATAATGGTGAGATATTGATAACAGTGAGATATTGATTGAGTGAAGAGTGAAATATTGGTAAGAGTGAAACAATTATGATAGTGAGATTTTAGGAATGTATTGGTAAGAGTGAGATATTGGTTATATATTTAAAAGAGTGAGATATTGGTTATATATTTAAAAGAGTGAGATATTGGTTATATATTTGAAACAGTGAGATATTTGTTATGGTGAGATATTGGTAAGAGTGAGGTATTGCCAGTCAATATCTCACTATTACAATACCTCACTCTTACCAGTAACTAATGAGTAATAAATAATGTATGACAATATATGTATTGGTAAATGTAATCAACCAAAAGGATGGAAATGTATCAGAAGACTAAAACATTCCTATGAATTCAACAAGTTTAAATAAAGTGTGTTCTGCTTGTTTCCTACAACATTGATTCAGTGACGAAAAGTTTAGTATTTTCTTGTTTTAATTGTTAGCGGTGAATGGGTTTAAGCAAGCAAAGTTCAATACAGGACAGCCAGGATAAGTCTATTTAAGGGACTGAACAATGGATTGGTTGTGTGGAACCTATCAGGACAAGCTTTGTTTCCAAGCGATTTATTTGAATCCTCTTAATTATCGCTACGATACGGAGAGATTTGTGCTCCGGAGCTAAAAAGCGAGTTGGCAGGATGATGGGGTTCGTCCGTTAGCCATTTTAAGTAGGTTAGCGGACTTTGTGTGCTCGCTGTAGATAAGAGAATCTACTGATATGATTACAAACCACAATCACCACACCCTACACAATATATGATGCGCTACAACAAACTAGTTCAACTTCATTGTTTTCACAAAGTGATTATGAACCAGTGTTGACATGGTGGCTAACATGTTTTCTGCAAATATCTTGAAATGTATATATTTTGGGGACAACATAATTAATATCAACTGAGACGGGAAGAGGACTACATTTCATTACAAAACATTGAAGATTTTGAAAAATATATTTCAGCTTTGATGGTGTTAAAGGAATGGCTTGTCTGAATTGAATTGAATTGAATTAAAAAGGTTGTGTTGGCTCTTGGACACCGGGTGCCCTTGGAGAGTGAGAACAGAATGTGAATGACTCTCCACCTCTCTGCTAGTTCCAGTTCTAGGTCTATTTGAGGGCAGACAGCTGTGGTCTCACAAGGCCTCTCAAGTGTGTGTGTGTGTGTGTGTGTGTGTGTGTGTGTGTGCGCGCGTGTGTGTGTGTGTGTGTGTGTGCGTGCGTGCGTATCACTGTAAATGTGTGTGTTCTCTATTAATCTCTCTCTCGGTCTCGCTCTCGCTCTCTCTCCAGTACACGGAAGAGTTGCTACGGCAGCAGCAGTTTCTGGAGGTGTACCTGGAGGGCACGCGGTCGCGCAGTGGCAAGCCGTCGCCGGCCCGCGCCGGCATGCTGTCCATCGTGGTGGACACCCTGTGCACGGGCGCCATCCCCGACGTTCTGGTGGTCCCTGTGGGCATCTCCTACGACCGCATCCTGGAGGGCAACTACAACAGCGAGCAGCTGGTGGGGCCCGGGAGCGCTGGGGTTTGGGGTTTAGTTAGATTAGGTGCGGTTTGTCTGTTCGTACAGACAAAATGGCCGGTTTGTGACCGGAAACAAAGCGCCGCACGGGGCTTCAATCGCCGCAGGATGCTCAGTCCAAGTAGGCTACTGACTTACATCGTCTGTAGGTTGCATTAGGTTTGAGTGGATTACGTTTGTTTCGTCTGGGGGTTGGGTAAGGGTCTGTTTGGTACTGTTTTTAGTTCAATAGAGTTGCAGGGGGTAAAGGGTAAAACAGCTTAGGGTATAAGTACACACATATACATACGCGTTCTTGTCAGTCGTCCTCCTGCATGACCTCCTCTCTCTCTCCTGGATGACAGGGGAAACCCAAGAAGAACGAGAGTTTGTGGGGCGTGGCGTGCGGCGTCTTCCGCATGCTGAGGAAGAACTATGGCTGTGTCCGCGTCGACTTCACCCAGCCCTTCTCCCTGAAGGTCAGCCCTCCTCCAGCTAACACCCACCGTAGCATCCAGACACTACCCTTCCATACAAAGGGCTTGGGGAAGCAAGAACTATTAGCATTGTCCTTTTAGCATCATGCTAATAACATCATGCTATAAGTGTAAAGCTGTTGGCATCGTGCTATTGGCCTCATGCTATTAATATCATGCTATAAGCGTAATGCTATTACAACGTGCTATTACATTATTTTTTTTATTTTTTTTAAAATCTTTTTATTGGAGGATCAATCATGTTACAATTTACACGAAGTAAGACAGTTCTCCATTTTCATTTCCTCAACAAAAAAAAACTAAACAAAAAAAAGTAGCAAAAAGAACATTACATTATTTTTTCATTGTGCTATTAGAATCATGCCATTAGCGTCATGCTGTTAGAATTGTGCTATTATCAGGCTAATGTGTTAGCATGCACACCAAGATAGTTAGTGAAGTGTATAAAATGCTGTGCAGGATTCTAATATTATTTCAGTTTTTTTCAACAACACTGTAGGAGTATCTGGACAGCCAGCGAAGCCGAAACGTCCCACCTCCTCCTTCCCTTGAACACACCCTGGTGCCCATCATCATCTCTGCCCAGTACGCATGCGCACACACACACACACATACACACACACACACATACACACACACACACACACAGTGTGGCGTAGCCCGCTTCACACTTACATTCACACACCATTGTGTCAATGGTGTCTTCCCCTTCCAAAAATAAAGTATCAAGCTACAGACACACTCTCTCTCCATGCATCCCAGCTGCAACATCAAGACGTCCTGGTCACATGGACCCCCTGCTGGCTCAGTGTCACCATGGAGACGATTGTCCAAAACAAGCGACAGTTACTGTACGACAGCTGTTCCAGACAAACAAACATGTTTTTATTTTTTTAGATGCAGCTGATGAAACAAAGTGTGTGGTGTACATAAACATTTTTTGGAGGATGAAACCTCAAAATGTGTGTATGTGTTTCCTGTTCCCTCTTTCTTCTGAATTAATAACTTGCCAGAAGGAAATTTCTATTCCATCGGCAGTAGAACTGACATTGTACTGACATACAAGTCCATTTGGTGGTATCACAATCCCTGGGGAAAATGGCAGAAATCCTTTTTTGTTCTGAAACCTCACATTGTCCATGTCCTATCTCCAGGCCTGACGCCGCCCCCCCGTTCGAGAACCCGCCGGGGGAGGAGCCTAACGGAGACCTACCGGACGAGATCTGCAGACGTCATGTCATCTCCAACCTGGCCAAGCACGTCCTCTTCAGTAAGGAACCCTCTCATCCACGCCTCTCTCTTTTTCCTTCTCTTTTGCTGTGATTTTTAGATTGAATGCAGTGCTTTTGTCCACTTCAATCTGTAGTTTAGTCAGATTAAATCTGTAGTTTAGTCAGATTAAATCTGTAGTTTAGTCAGATTAAATCTGTAGTAAAGTAAGACAAAATTGTACTTCGGGAAATTTAGGATTCTTAGTAGGATGAAATCTGCAGTTTAGTTGGATGAAATCTGTTTCACAGTCAATAGATGTAGTTGAGTTGGATGCTATCTGTAATTAAAACAGATTAAACTTTTCCTTTAGTCAGATTAAACCTGGACTTTAAAACTATGGATTTAATCTGACTAGTCAGATTAAGTCCATAGTTTAAGTCAGATTAAACCTGTAGAGTGAGATTAAATCCATGTTATTGGTTGCCATCTCATCGGCTGCCAAACGACTTCACCCCCTGCTGTGGACTGCTGTGTTCGAGCATCGCCTCCTCGCCTTTCTCTTGCTCCTCCCCTCCCTCCCGCCTCTCTCCCTCCCTCTCACCAGAAGTGTCGTGTCGGCAAAAAAAAACAACCCAAGCTTCCTCTCTCCTTGCTGTGTCAGGCTCTCCTCTCCCACCGCTCAGCAGGACGTTGTGGATGACCTTTTATCAAAACGTCCCCTGTAGAGATGGCACCATGCACAGTCTAACTCAACGTTTCTATCGGTAACAAAGTTAAAAATCAACGGTCTCAAATAAAAGAAACTTAATCCATTGTTTCACCTCTCTGGAGACGGTCAACACATCTCCTTGTGTTACAACGTTTGTAACATATGTCAAAATCCAGTTACTTTTCTCTCTTAATATGGCAGGATAAAAAAACGTCATACATCAAACTGTATGGTAGTGGTGATGCTGAGCTGTGTGTCTGGTGGAGATGGTGTGGTACGGAGACCCTGTCTATGCACTGGGGAGGTAGATGCTGAACTCCCAAGCATCGTCTGCTGTGAAGAACCCCTCCGGTCCGCTCCTCTGACCTCCCGGCTCCTGGTTTTCCATCCTGGGGAGACGGCACAGGAACCGGTTCTCCCCGGCTCATTCAGCTGCATTCTCCTCCACGGCCCTGTCTCAGCCAATCAGCAGGCTCGCAGCCAGATGGCATGTTTATTTTCAGCCAATGGGGAGCCAGGGTGGGGGTTGGGGGGGGGGGAGGCGGGACTGGGGCTGGAGCTGCAGTATCAGTCGTGCTGCTTGTAAATGTTTTACACTCATCCACCTGCGCCGCCGTGTTCAAGATGAACGCTGGTGACCCCACCGTGATGCTCACACAGATACACGCGCCAACGCACGCACGCACACACGCACGCACGCATGCACGCACACAAACAAACAGATACAGTGATGCCTACACACACACACACACACACACACACACAGATACAGTGATATGCGCACACACACACACACACGCACAGTAAGACCAACACAAACAGTGAGACACACACCCTCACACAAATAATGATGCACACACACACACACACACACACACAGTAATGCATACACACACAGAAAATATGCACGCACAGATGCATTTATATTTACATTTACATTTAGGGCATTAAGCAGTTGCAGATGCACACACTCGCACACATGGCTACACAATACAGATACACAAAAAAAAGTATTCACTATAAGTCACTAATAATGTCTGCTACATTTCCTCTGCCTTCACTATCATTGCTGTGTAAGCACTGCTAGCATGGTGCGATACTGTGCCGTTAGCTAGCACACAGTGTGATAGTACCGCCTCTGGGGGCCCCTGTGTCTCTTAACGGTCCCTCCAGGACCCTAGGCAGGGTTAGGGTTGATGTCTGTGAGGTCATTTAGTTCTCTCTCTCTGTCTCTCTGTCTCTGTCTCTGTCACACCCTCACTCTCGCTCTCCACAGCGGCGAACAAGTCCTCAGCCGTGATGTCCACCCACATTGTAGCCTGTCTACTGCTCTATCGCCACAGACAGGTGAGATTAAATACCCCCGCCCCCCCCCTATTCTATCGCCACAGAAGTGAAGTCAAACTTGAATATGCTCAGAATCACAAATGTAGAAGTGTAGGTGTCTACAGAATATATACCCCCCCCCCCCCTCCTCCTCCTTTATCGACCACAGACTGGTAAGTCTAACCTCCGCTAGGGGGGGCGGGGGGGGCGGGCGGCGCGGGCGCGGCGGGGCACCGGGGGGCGGGGGGGCGGGTGGTGGGCAGCGGGGTGGGGGGCGGGGGCGTCGCCGGCGGCGCGGGCGGGGGG
>JAOPJH010000058.1:9828898-9848493 GCA_027122575.1 Merluccius polylepis
CCCAATTGTGTAGCTTCATCAAAATACAAAATGGCGTGGCGAGGCCTGGCGAAGCCAGGTGTCCATGGTAACCGGTCACCTGCTGGGCTACGTAGCCCGGCGAAAAAGCAGACTCTGCTTCATTCTTAATTCACACTTTGATCCGCCTTAATAACAATAATAACACAGCTGGACGTCAATGACAGACTGATGGTGTCCATCACTTTAATGTTGAGTGTATTTATTTATAACTCTTTATTATGTTTTATTATCACTACAGTGGCGGAACGGCACAGCAGGCCCAGCGAGACACGTCAGCAGTATCTCTCCCCCCCAGCAGGGGAGTGGGAGGGAGAGGGCCGTCTCACCCCTCTAGCACCACATCTCTGGACTCCTCCTGGAGGAGGGAGAGAGAGCCGTCTCACCCCTCTACCACCACATCTCTGGACTCCTCCTGGAGGAGGGAGAGGGCCGTCTCACCCCTCTACAACCACATCTGTGGACTCCTCCTGGAAGAGGGAGAGGGCCGTCTCACCCCTCTAGCACCACATCTGTGGACTCCTCCTGGAGGAGGGAGAGGGCCGTCTCACCCCTCTACCACCACATCTCTGAACTCCTCCTGGAGGAGGGAGAGAGAGCCGTCTCACCCCTCTAGCACCCTACCCTGAAAACTTGTGGGTTTTATTGGTGTGTTTGAGTGACAGGTGAGAGGAGAGTGGGTGAATGAAGCCGGGGAGTCGCTGCACGGTGTATTGTGTGTACACAGAAAATTAAAAAAAAGTTAACACTCGCAGATTATTAAATACAACAAACTATTGCTCCATTATAATATAATATAATATAATATAATATGATATAATATAATATAATATAATGGAAATGGAATGAAGATTCAGAGAGTAAGTCTGACACAGAGGGGCAAATTGAAAGGAAGAAAGAAAGAAAGGAATAAAGGAAGGAAGGAAGAAAGAAAGAAAGAAAGAAAGAAAGAAAGAAACCAACAAAGGAACAATGAAAGAAACAGAAAGATTAGATACAGAAAGATAAGGAATAAGCTACAGAAAGTAAACAGTCTGAAATTGAGAAAGAATGAAAGAAGCACTGGAGAGTCAATTATAAACGAACGACATGAAATAAATAAAGAAAGCATGAAAGAAACACAGACAGACTGACAGACAGACTGACAGGCTGACTGACAGGCTGACTGACCGACTGACTGACAAGACGAAACCAAGATGGGAGCAATAGACACACGAGGGAGAGGCACAAAACCAAAGCAAGGTAGATAAAAATAATTGGTAAATGGACTGCATTTATATGGCACATTCACCCATTCATACTCCAAAGAAAGAAAGAAAGAAAGAGGGAAAGAAAGAAAGAAAGAAAGAAAGAAAGAAGGAAAGAAAGAAAGAAAGAAAGAAAGAAAGAAAGAAAGAAAAAAGGAAAGAAAGAAAGAAAGAAAGAAAGAAAGAAAGAAAGAAGGAAAGAAAGAAAGAAAGAAAGAAAGAAAGAAAGAAAGAAAGAGAGAAAGGGAGAGAGAGAGATGGAGAAGCAGATAGAGGGAGAGAGACAGATTGAGATAGAGAAAATTAAACGGAGAGAGACAGAAGGAGAGGAACAGAAGAGGAAACAATGGAAAGAGAACAAATTGTGTTGATAAAAAAGCGGAGCAGATCCACAAATTACCACATTAAATACAATTATTAAATAATGTTACTTAAAGTGTTAATAGATTCATTTTCGGTAGCAGCAGAGCAAGACAGAGCTAATGCTTAACGTGTAACCAAACTATAGTATAAAACGTAGGGAAGAGCACCATCTCTGGTGAACCATGGCTATTGCAAATCTTGTTCCTGATTGAATCCACTTGGTTCCAAGTAAAGTAGGTAAATATTCGATTAATTTTTTTCTCACCACAGGTCTCATCGTAGCCAGGATGTCTCCAAAATCACCACGGCAACCAACAGAACACACCCCGGCGATCGTACTTCCACCCCTTTCCACCTCCCAGAGCGCCGACACCACACCCACCTCACCAGGGATCCACCCACAGGTTCCTACCCAGTCACGCTCTCCGCTCGCCGACACACCGGTGCCGCAGGATGCGCTAGTGGTCTACACTGGCCCCCTTCTCCCCAGCCCCCTCCTCCCCAGTCGGAGTCAAGATTCCCCCCCTAACCCCCAGGGGAGCTCCACGCTGGGCAGGCAGGAGGAGGAGCAGCAGGAGAAGGAGGTGAAGAATGAGGGGGAGGTGGTGGAGGAGGGGGGAAAGGGAAGCAAGAGGAGCAGAAACAAGCTGCAGCTCCACTGTCCGCTGTGCAAAGTGACGGTGAACTCCAACTCCCAGCTGGAAGCCCACTGCCTAGGTATGCAGAGCCCCACTGCAGTGGTACACAGCCTCGCTGCAGCTACATAGACCCGCTGCAGCGCTACATAGCCCCACTGCAGCACTTCTATAGCCTCACTGCAGTGGTACGTTACCCCACTGCAGTGGTACATAGCCCCACTGCAGTGGTACGTAACCCCACTGCAGTGGTACATAGCCCCACTGCAGTGGTACGTAACCCCACTGCAGCACTTCTATAGCCTCACTGCAGTGGTACGTAACCCCACTGCAGTGGTACGTAACCCCACTGCAGTGGTACATAGCCCCACTGCAGGAGTACATAGCCCCACTGCAGTGGTACATAGCCCCACTGCAGTGGTACATAGCCCCACTGCAGCAGTACTTAGCCCCACTACAGCTACATAGCCCATTGCAGCAGTACCTAGTCCCACTGCAGTGGTTTTATAGCCCCAGTGCCTACATCCCACCACAGCAGTATCTAGCCCCACAGTAGGGGTTACATAGCCCACTGCAGCGGTAATTAGTCCCATATAACCCACAAGGACAATAAAGTCATGTGGTGATTTTTGTTCAGTTCTATAGTTTTTACGTCACGTAAATATTGAAAGTGTTAAAAGGCAACCTTTCCTGTCATTGGTTGGATCAGGCTCCAGGCACAAACAGATGCTGGACGGTCAGAGTGGCGGCAGCACCCAGTTGCAACGTAGGGTCAAGGTGACATCATCACCACGCCCGGCCTGCCGGACAAAGTCGTGGACAGGCATCAAGACAAGAGCAGGCGCAGGTCAAACCAGTCAGCCCTTCCACTGTGAACTGTGCCAGCTGTCTGTCAACTCTGAGTCACAGCTTAAACAGGTATGGAGAGCGGGACTTCCTCTCATCTCCCTTTCACATTTAAAGTGTTTGGTATGCAGCTATTCATTTTTTATTAGTGTCACCATGTATCAAAACAATGCTATTTATTTATTTCTTATATATTATTTTAACTGAAAACAAAAATAAGAATACATGAGTAAAAATAAATACTAGCCTTGTTTTTCTGATTACTATGGCTACTATGCAAATGTTGTAAATGTAATTTAGGTTTGAGGCTTGTTAACCAATCTGAGTGTCCGGTTGTCTCTCCTGTCTCCTCCAGCACATGAGCAGTCGGAGACACAAGGAGCGTGTGAGTGGGAGGCCGTCCAAGCCCAAGTTTACTCCCTATGCTAAGGTCCAACCCAGCACACTGCTAGCGGTGAGCATTTATAGACGGGTTTCTGGGTTACGTCACAGCAGATGCAGCGCAACCAGGGGGCCGAAGCCATAGACAACAGATAGACAACCGTCAAGATGGCAAGGATTTGTTGTGCCGTTTACTGCGCTAATCGCAAAAGCCAGGGATAGAAAATGTTTAACATACCGTGGGGTTCACTCCCTTTAATGAGAACAGAAGACAGTTATGGATCCAAGTCTTTAAAAGGGCAGATTGGAGTTGTAATTTAAATTGTATGCACCTAGATTTTCTTTAGTAGAGTACACTTGGCTTTTCTATCAGATATGTGTAGGACATTTGGACATAGACTATCCTATCCAATATCCATTCATGTTCAGGAATAATGTTTCCCCATTCCATTCCTTTCCCCATTAGTGAGAACTATTTAGTTTCTGTAATCGGTGTAGAAGGAGGCTTCCAATGGAAGTCATGTCACGTGCTGTTTTCCCACATACCCATCCCCACCCATTAGGATTATTATAGTGCATTTATAGATTTTCCAATCTATAAATGCAATCTTTTCCGATACATAACTAGAGGAGGTTTGATGTCTATATCTCTTATTTTTCAAAAGTTATTGGAAAATCTGGAAAAAAGCTGCGTCCATCGATAGACAAAATGATAATCGTCACATTGCAACACATGTAATTGACTATTTAAAATATAATCAAGTTCATAAACGTTTTTCGTTTCTCAATTAACTAAAGCTAGCTTTCTAACATTTCATAGAATAACAAATTATTTCATTTATTTATGCCGTCAAATTATAGTCTTCAAATTAGTGATATTAGGATGAACAAACACAAACACAAACACATTTACCTCTAGCGTTTTTTTTATTCCATTATCAGGCTTTACAAGGAAAAATGCAATACCACGCCGTTTATACATTGGTTATAATGATGTAGTCGCTAATGTGACCACAGTAGTTCATGGTAACAAAACGTTTATTGACCTTTAGATGGTGCACATCTAACCATGTCTGTAAACTGGAAACCCTACATATAGCACTATATATCTTAGAAATATGAGCTGTGGATGAAAGTCATTCAAGGTCAGGTGCAGATGACATCTGATATTATTTTTAGTATAATATCAGATTTCATACCTTAAAATATATCACCTTCATTTTAAAGGAGCCACAGTTTTTATTGTGAGATCTTCGTAGTTGAGTTGATGACAGTTAAATGAAAGGGCAACGTTGTAGGTTTGTTGTCTGTCTGTATTTTAAATGATTGAGGGAAAGCTAAGCTAAACTCTAACCCTACGTGTTGACCTGTTTGTGTCCCCATGCAGACTAAACTGGCCCTGCAGAAACATCTGTCCAAGGCATTGCCTCCAGGCTTCCTGCCCAGTCCCTTTAACCCTGCCGCCTTCTGCACACTGGCCTCGGGGCCCCTGGCTCTGAGGGGCCTCCACGGCCCCACAGCCTTCTTCCAGGGGCCTCTGATCAGCCCAACACTCTTCAGGCCTGCCCCCGGACCGCTGCGAGCCACACACACACCCATCATCTTCTCTCCATACTAGCCATGAAGCTACAACCTGCTTCAAACTTCAAGCTATACCTAGCCTTGTCATGGATAGGCTAGCATACTAGCACTACAAGCCAGGAGCTAATCAAGTGAAGCCTAGCCATGAATTGGCTAGCATAACAGTACTAGCTAGATCAAGCTATACCTAGCCTAGCCATGACTTGGCTAGCATAACGGAACTAGCCAGTGGCTATCAAGCTATACCTAGCCTAGCCGAGGCTAGCATAAGAGTACTAGCCAATGGCTATAACTAGCCTAGTCCACGCTGGGCTAGCATTACAGTATAGCCAGTGGCTAATCAAGCCAGCACAATATCACTGGTCTAGCATAGTAGTATAGCCTGCCCTAGACAACAGTTGATTGACGTCCCGTTTGGCAGGTTTCACGTCATGACTAAAGTATGCAAACTCCTTGGGGGATTGGATTTAGGATTTATTTGAGACGCTGAGTGACCGTGACATCCCAACCGTATATTGACGTACCCCTGCTCTGATCAGCTGTTCTCCTGAAGTTCCTCTCAAAGCCATGATGACAAGACAGATTTCTGTTTTCTTAATAGGACCTTGATAGTTTAAATATAGACTTTGTCGTGTTCATGTTACACATCAACGTTGCCAAACCCCCCCCTTCCCCCCCGCTTTCCTTCTGAAGATTTCCAATGTGTGCTCCAAGGGAACAATACAATCTTTTCATTTGTGTTTTTTAGTTTTGTTTACATTGCACAACTCATTTCTGAATACAATTCCTTAATCGATATCCATAACTTTTGAAAGGCTGTGGCTAAACCCAGTTTCATAGCTACTGTATGCTATTTGTGCTAGCTACTGTATGCTATCTTTTTCAAAAATGAAATCCCCTTCCAGCTTCATGTCATTAAGAAGCAGGTAGGCATCTTGCCTGCAGACTCCTGAGGTAGACATTAGGGAGCGAACATGGAACTTTTTGGCTGTCTGGATCCCCTCTGGCCAAGAGAGTGTGTGTTTCTTTGACTCGGAGCCATAACACCAACATACTATTCAAACATGCTGCGGTTGTTGTATTTTAACCTATGTATTTAAGAGTGAAGTCATTTTCAAACTGTATTGCAGTCTCAGAGGAGGTCCATAGTAGACAGTTACAGACATACAGACAAGAGAGACGTATATAAAAGTCAATAAGTTGCCATAGTTAACCTGGCTACTAATTTCCAATCTAAAAAGCCAACATGAAGCGACCAATGCCAGTTCCTACACACACTGGATGTGAATCTGATGCTACTGGCCAGCGGGTTCGTTAGAGCCACGATGATTCCCAGACTCAATGAGGCGAAAAAATACATACATTCTATTTCTAATGACCTCTCTTGGCAAGTTGGTTCACTAACACTGACAAACATACTGCTAGCACTGTTGCCACCCTGAGTCTTTGCATGCTCATGTCCAGCTGTCCCACAAGTGAGCAGTTTACGGTGGTGTGTAGAGAGCTTTAAAAAAACAAAAAAACGTTATATTACCAGTACACATGTGAAACTTGTGTAATTAACATGTTGGCCTGTGCATACAATTTTTCGACACAGCCGATAAATGTGAGCATCATCGGTGAAGTCAATGGTGATACAGTGCCCAAGGTTTTTTACCTCTTTACATTAATTGAGTGCATTACCAATCAAGAAAAAGATGGGGATGTTTAATTCCCTGAATTCAGATTTTAAAATCATGAGGTATATGTTATATCATCGTCAACACCATACTAGAAGCATATTTGCAGTAACCATTGTAGTCGAGCACCCTAAATCGATGCACTCAAAGCTGCATCGAGGCAATGGAGTCATCAATAAAACATACATATCGAAGAATTTAGGCCCCTGTTTTTAGCTACTATTTCCTTTAGGGCGAATATACCGTATATCTGTGCTATGTTTGCTTTTAAAGCCATATTGGTAATCACTGGTGAGAATGTTGAACTTTTCTATTTAGTTTTTTTTCCTTACAGATACCTTTCATGCCATTTCCATGATTAGAAGCAAGGCTTGCCTATAGCTCTATAGAACTGATAGTATTTAGCATTTTCATTGCATACTCTCAAATCTAGTATGCCCCGTTAGCAAAGTCTCAAGTTTTCCTACAAACGTTTTTACTTTTGCAGTCCTAGTCCAGCGACGTGTCATGAACTTCAAAGCATGATTGTTTTCTCCTTAGACTAGTCTTCTATCCTACCAGAATATAATAAAATCTCATTGCCGTTTAAAATGTTTTATACTTTTAATGAGGTTAGGATGCATCAGAGCTACTGAGCGCACCACTTCTGCTCAACACCACCACACCGTCATTTAAGAGCTCTGTTTTACATATGGCATCCAAAAAAGTGTCCGAAGTTGTTTTTTTCCAGTTACCCCAAAAATAAATGACCTGCGTGTCTTTCTCTCTTCTTGTAGCGGTGTTGAGCCGTAGAGGAAACCTCTCGGAAGATCCGAAGCACTCTAACGTCATTCATCTTTTCATTTTTTGATAATTATCGGGGGCCCGTGTGAGATTTTTTCGTGGGGCCCAAAATCCCTAGTGACGCCCCTGGCTAAACTAGTAATGCTCGAAGTGCTAAACAACTGAATGGGATATATATATATGAATTAATGACTTTCTCTGACACCCGGTGTAGCTTTAATTTAATACTCATGGTGTAAAGAAACACATCTCTCTTCCACCAGATTTTGCCAAACCATCTCAAGCAATGTCTTTTGAAGTTGTATCAAGTGTTACCTAGTAAAACCCATGAATTGCATAATTTATTGTACATCCATTCATTGCAATAATGTAAATTATTATTCATTAAGAGAAAAATGTCTATAAATTGTTGTATATTACACTATAAATTATACTTTTTTTTCATACAACTGTAGTTGTTTGATTATTACAAAAGAAAGAAAAACACATGGAGGGAACCATTTCTCACTCTTTTTGGAGGGTGCTGTGTGTAAAAAGGAAGTAAAATCCTAATTAAATCAGAAAATATCACTCATCCGTGGTCGAATTTAAATATGGCAATAGCTTAGGACAAAATCAGTACAAAATCTAACTGCAGAAGTTAAATCAATAAAGGCCACAAGTGACCTCGGATACCCACCCTCCCATAGGAAGAGAATGGCCGTTAGAAAGCATTTGACTGCCACCTACTGATTAAAAAAATAACTCCGAAATATGGGGCAACAAAAATATGATTATTTATTACTATTACATTTTACTTGTAGTCTATATTATATGTTTTAATTTGTGTTTATTTGTTTGATAATTAAAATGTCTGGTATAGTACATAGTATGTCTAGTGAATATATGTAGGCTATCTCACGTGAATATAAAACACTACACAATGGGAGGGAAGGGCGGATCAAGGAAAAAAATCGGCACAATCAGGATTTGCGTCAAGAAATATCCAAATAAAATAGAAATAAAGAAAACAAAACGTTGCCATCAAGAGGAACCAGTTCGTCGCGGTCTCTCGGAAGTGGCGTCATTCGGCTCCTCTCGGCTCCTCTCGGGAAGATGGCAGCTGTTGACATCGACATGCCGATGGAAACCGAATCAGGGTCCCAGATCCTCAACCTAAAGGACCTGGAACGGTACAGATACCTATTTATACATCGCCTTTTCATCCGGTTTGGACACACAACTAAGCAGGGTTTGGGCTTTTACCCGGACATCGCCGTGCGGGATTACCCGGCTACGGCCACCACTGACCCAGTTTAGTTTCCTGCGGGGCCTTAAGCTAATGCTAATGCCGACGGCAGGGCTAAGCTAACCTCACCAGATAGCTCCAGCAGATAGCGAGACACAACGCGCTTGCGACTACAATTAGGCCGGTTTTAGGTTCATTGTTAAGGGTTCAGTTTAGTTTTTAAAAAATGACAATAGAGGACATTAGTTAACCGTTGACTAAACCTCAAAATCCTCACGTATTATGTATACTGTTCACATTACACCTATTGTGTAGGCTACGCACAATGTGGATGCTGCATTGAATTCCGTTTCTTTTTTTTGTGTAGTTTTTAATCTTCTATCTTTAAAAAAAAACAAAAAAAACATTTCTATTACTACTCACGTCTGCTGTTACAACAAATAATACATTTCCGTCGTTGTTAAAGTAACGTTACATCTTGTGTTCAGCTGGAATGCTGCATGGTGGCATCCATTAAAACAGTTTCCCATTGCCACTTTCATTTCAGTGGTCGTGGGCCAATACTTCATGGTGGGACTGCGTCCATTGTGTCTGTATTATGTGATAGCATATGTATCGGAGGGTTTGGTCAAACTAGTTGTACAGTATTTTTAACAAAACGCAAGGGGAGAGTACTTCCAGGCTACAGATAGGTTCACTCTTCCAGAACTTTCCAGGCCATGGGTCTGACTATTTCGACCCAGCCCTAAATAGGCATTTCAATAAAATGGCAGCAAAGTCATGAACACACATACATGACATATTTACATTTAAATAACCTGTTGTCATTGAGTACGTTGTATTATTTTCAGTTAAATAATGCGTCATAATGTCATCAATGTCTTATGTAGAACACGTAAGTGCATTATTGTGTAAAGGATCTTTTTTGGTAAGCCCAACTTTGAGAAAGTACTTCCTTGTCACATTTGGGTCTGTCCTGATGTCATGGTCCTATTCCTAATGATGATTTTGTGTACCAGTGATACTACATTCCTTCTTGATAACTTCCGGATTATCTCTCTTCAAACTTGCTCAATTTTAGATGACAAGGCTATCCTAACCCTGCTCACACAATCTACTGTAACGTATAGTTTGTTATATGTGTTGTATTGTGGATTTCATCGTCAATATTGTCTGAGTTCTATGCAGTGCAAACAAAAAATTATAATTCTGTCTCTTCACTCCCCAGCGAGGCGGAGGTCTTCAAAGAGGAGGGCAATGCGTTCTACATCAAGAAAGACTACTCGGAGGCTTTGAGCCGTTACTCCAAGGCCATCGGTGAGCCCATCACTTTGTACTGGCGTGACCTGCCTGTGGGGAGGGCTGTCGCCATAACCGCAATATTGCACTACCACGCTATTGGCAAGCCAACCGCAGGGGATGGGAAGCAACCACAACCGCTATGTTCGCGGGTTTTTTTTTTTTTCTTCATGAGGCTAGAGGTCGTTTTACTCACCAACTGTCACGGACAACCACCTCCGCGTCCATAACTAAAACAGCTTGAGCATTTACCGAACTCGCGCGCTACCTACAGGAGGAGCCCATAGACTCCAACGCAGATCCACGCGTGTTTTCTCCCACACATAGACTTTATTTTTTTATCCGGTGCACACACGGGCCGACGGGGGGGTGCGTGTGATCGTAACACACCACGGACCTATGACCGGCGGGGGTGTCTCAAAAAGGAGGACAAATACCCGTCCGGCTTGATGTTGCGCCGGACGCCGGACAGGGCTTTGAAAAAGCCAGTCCGGCCTAAAGCCGGACGAATGGCCGCCCTAGTGGGCTGCTTGGCATACAGTGTTAAGTTGAGTGCAACGTTTTAATGACAATGTCGCTCACCAGACTCCCCACAATGACAGTGCGCATTTACCATGCAATCTCATAGCAGCTATACCGCGACACGGTATTACATGAAAAAACGTACGGTTGACATTCGTGGCCTTTTCATATCGCGATATACCGTTTTACGGTATATCGTTACATCCCTACTGCTGACAATCAGAGGAAAGCAGAGAGAGAGAGACGTTCTCTAGTGGATATTTTCCATTCTAAACGCTGTAACCAGCCGGCATTACAGTGGTTGTTGAAGCTGCTATGTGCGCTATATTGAGTCTACTGATGGCGAGTTGTAGCCGTCCGCTAACTACCTCCCCCTCCCCACATATCGCGCTGTTGAGCCACCTGTATCACCGCAGCCCTACCTGTGGGGACACCCAGGGGAGTATGGAGCCGTTTTATGCTGGGGGGGGGGGGTCAAACGTAACCAACCTGCAACACAAAACACACTGTAATGCACAAGGTTTTCAGGATAGCACTCGGCTAACATCAAAATACAGGCAAAGAGACAATACCGCCATTTAATTCTGGGGATTTGGCAGAGGCCAAATGCGTCACATGACACCACTCCGTTCTCGTGATAGCCGGGCGTAAGCTTAGCTACCCTGAACCAAACGTTAGAGTTGGGCTATTCAGCCCGACCGCCGTCAGGTAAAACCCTGTTGTTGGGGGAGGGACAGGTTTGAAACTGGGGATATTTTTAGCCAGTAACTGGGGAGGGGGGGGGGGTAAGGTTTACAACTGGTGGTACTGGTGGTGATGGGTAGAATAGTACAGGAGCACTAATTGTTTAACCACACCATGGTCAGTTCTGTTGTCCACTGGTGCGGTATGGTGTGCTTAGTCACGTTGTATTGGGTGTTTCCACCAGGACGCGGTTCCACTATGACTAAGATTAATGACGACCATGTTGGCTGTTGTTGGTGGTTTGACCCACCTTTTTTCGTTTTCTTTTTTTTTTTTTCGTCAAGGTTCCTGCCCCAAAAATGCCAGTTACTACGGCAACAGGGCCGCCACGCTGATGATGATGTGTCGCTTCCGAGAGGCCCTCGAGGACTCCCAGCAGGCTGTGCGGCTGGACGACTGTTTCATGAAGGTCTGTTCAAATACCGGATGACACTTTAATGAAGGTGTTTTCTTGATAATGAATGTTTGTTTCATGAAGGTGTGCGCTGTGCAGTGTTTCCCCTATAATTGTACAGGCCTGGCAACTTGCAGACCAATGAGACCCCCACCTAGCCAAGAAAAGAACGCCAAATGTCCGTTCATTCATAAATCAATAATCACTTGCGTTTGGACGCCTGGAGGCGATGCGTGTTTATCCTTCTTTTCCCAGATGGATGACACAGGACAGTTATGTAACTGTCCTGACCGAGAGATAGAGCCCCCAAGTCGACTCGAATTCTCTGTCGAACAATCGCAGGTTTTAGTTGTGGGTTTTTTTGTGCATTATAACAACCGAATAAAACATAGTAGAGGCTTAAACATATTGGAATGTCACGACACTAATCATGGAAAACAGAAAATTATGATTAGAAAAGAACTAAGTGCCGCAAAGGTGAAATAATCCTGACCATTATTGTAAAAAGATCTGGATGAGCTGTTGACTTGACTTGTTGTGAATACAGTTGATTGCTGTAATTGTATGCAAGACAAGGGAGTAAATCAACACAACCATATGTCAAGAACGGATCTTCATGCCAAGAATTGATCCATTGTGTGTTGATCTCGAGAAACCGAGCTAAAGCAGGGGGGGAAAAAGGTGATCCCCGGTCAGGCTAGATCCACGGTGACATGAACCGCTGAGTGTGCCGTTCACTTCTGGCTTTAGATGGCTTTAAAGCTGGAAAATGCGCTCGCCATTCCTGCAAGCAGTGTGAACTGTGAACACGGTTTCTCCACCATGACCAGGGTACCAGGCTACAACTCGCACAACTCATGATAGCTTTTGATAGCAATATAAATCTATCCCTAAATTTAAGAATTTACTTAATGAAGATAAATCTTAACTTTTGGTAGGGGAAAACAGGTCTCAGGATCAGGCTGCAAGGCTTGCGACATGCTATATTGTGATAGGAGCGTGGTCACGTGTTAGCTGCTGCGTTCACTTAAAATGCGGCGGGACACCGTGCGCGTCGCTAGGTTGGGCGGTGTGTTCTCGAGCAAGGCACGTTTAAAACATTATGGCTTTTTGGACTGTACTGCAAACCTATTGAAATCTCTGCAGCAACGTGCCGCAAGGTCGGGAAGATGTCCCCTCCCTGTTTTCTCCATAGCAAAACCATAGAGTGCATCATGCACGGCGTCTGCTTGTCCATTATAGTTGTACATAATTTAAATGTGTGCAGTAGTTGCAGTGGGCCAGAGGCCTGGAACTCCTTTGGACACTCACTGGACACCTTGCCAGTGTTTTTTTTATTTTATATATTTTTAATAATATAACTTTTTGTTACTGTTAATTATTTGAGTTAGGGCTAACTGTTTATACCAGTTGATTGTTTAATCTGTTCAAATGGATTTGTTTAAGTTGATTTATTATTGAACATTTTTATTTAGCATTTTTAAATGCAGACAGAGATTAAATCATCTTTATTATTATCTTTTAAACGCCTGATTTTAATGAAAGGTTTTAATGAAATGGCAAGCAAATATCAAGGACTTCTTTGAGTAAACAATCAAAGTAGATTTTTCCTATTTCTGATACTTCTTGACCTTGTACTAAGCCTGGTACAAGTGCACTAAGTAGAAGAGAGCTTGGACACTCCCAAGTGCTCTTACCCAAACGATGCGTGCAGTCACATATCTGGGCAACAAACCACGCCCCTCTTTAAGTTAAAGCCCTCCACCTGTCCTTGCTCCTCAACAGGGCCACCTGCGAGAGGGCAAGTGCCACTTGTCTCTTGGCAACGCCATGGCAGCCAGCCGCTGCTTCCAGAAGGTTCTGGAGCTGGAGCCTGGAAACCTGCAGGCCCAGCAGGAGGTAAGAGATCGCCTGTCAATCACTGACTGTCATTCACTGACCACCACACACACACATGACTGTCTTTCACCTATTCTCATTCACCAACCAATCCTAGCCAGTCTTGCTGGACCGTGTAGTAGAGCTACCCACTTTTGTGTACACTGTACTGACTTTCTTACACTCCACCTTGCAACCTTTATACTAAGGATGCACCAATACTGGTATAGATGTCAGGCCCGGTACTGAACTCATGTACTCTTTGCTCCTATTTACATTGTGATCTAACTTGAATATAATGTAGTGGAGTTGACGAGAATGTGAAGAGAGGGAAAAGTGCAGTTACATCAAGGTAGACGGAGATAAACGTAAAGCAAATCTCAAGATCTGCTCAGCCAAAATATCACATGGTATTGGCAAGTATCCAAAAGTGAATATTGAGTTCTTGTGTTCTGAAAGAAATGGCATCAGTGCATCCCTACTTTATCCCTACGTTCCACCATTATTAAATACATGTAGAAGCTGTCTATTTCAATGGTGACATGATTCTTAAGTTCTGAGTGAGCTAATGCCCTCTGTTGTTGTTGTTTTTTTAATTTCAGCATAAGAACGCATCATCCATATTGGAGTTTGAGCGGCTGGCAGAGTATGGCTTTGAAAAGCGGGATTTCAGAAAAGTAAGTCCCGCCCCCACTCTCCGACTGACATTGGCTCTCCGTTCACTAGATGGGCAGAACACAGGAATTTTCAAATAGGTTAACGAAGGCATACTCCAACAGCGTGCCTCCTCCTCGATGTACATCCTATAGCCTCCGTATCACTCGTCCTCTCCAGGTGGTGTACTGTATGGATCGGGCCCTGGGCGTGGCCAGCGCCTGTCACCGCTTCAAGATCCTGAAGGCCGAGTGTTTGGCCCTGCTGGGACGCTACCCAGAGGCCCAGTCCGTCGCCAGGTACCTACTGCTGGCTTTACTGGGCAAACTGGGACTGGAGAGGGAAACCCTTACCTTGGGAAACCCTCAATAATTATTTTCATTGTTGATTCATCATAACGATTGTTACAAGTGTAGTCCATAGTCTCCATAAATGCGTTTGCTTTATCTGACAAGCAGCCAAGAAATACTAAAAAGTATTAATTTCAGAATGATCCATCCAATTTCTAAAGCATTAAGCAGCAAATGTTTGGTGTTTGTACTTTTTACAAACACCACACACTTTTTAAATGAACCGTTAATCGATTATCAAAATGAGATGCATTTTCTGTCAATTTACAAATGGACTAACCCTACTTTAGTTTGGAAACCTGTTCCTGTAGCGTTGTTGTATATATCCCTCAGTTGCTCCCCACATTGATTTATGTGCACTGCCAGTCGGTTCATAGCGCTACTCTGCCCCCTTGTGTACATGTGAACATGACACGCAAGTACACACTTTGCATCTCTGCATTGAGATGTCTGATTGCTGTGGGAGAAACCTCCTCGTCTTCAGATGGTTTCATGTGGTTTGTCTCCGCTCCTCTCCAGTGATATCCTGCGGATGGACCCGACCAACGCCGACGCGCTGTACGTGCGCGGCCTGTGTCTCTACTACGAGGACTGCATCGACAAGGCCGTGCAGTTCTTCGTCCAGGCCCTGCGCATGGCCCCCGATCACGAGAAGGCCCGCCTCGCATGCAGAGTACGTCCCTGGTTGTCCGTCTGTTTATTCACTGTTTATTATTTAGTCGTTTAGCTTTTAGATGATTTCATCCAAAGCAGATTGCATTGAGTACAGATGTCGTTAAGGAGCAGGCAGGGGTTAGGATCTTGCTCTAGGATGTCTACAGGTCCCAGCCCAATCTGCCTGTAGGCATCCTTGAGCAAGATGGCCGATCACTTTGGATACAAGTGTCCGCTAAATGGAACATACGCAGTTCAATTAATAACCTTGTAGTTCTGCACTCTGTCCAGTTGTTGTCTTTTTAACTTGGTTGTGTGTCATTATAACGACTCTATGGATACAAGCGTCTGCTAAATGATCTGTGATGGATGGAAGTTTGTAAACTGAGATTGAATTGTTTCTCCTGCGCCTCCAGAACGCCAAGGCCCTGAAGGCCAAGAAGGAGGAGGGCAACCAGGCCTTTAAGGACTGCAGCTACGAGGCCGCCTACCGCTTGTACACAGAAGCCCTGACGATAGACCCCAACAACATAAAGACCAACGCCAAGCTGTACTGCAATAGAGGAACTGCAGGAGTTAAGGTAGGAGCAGGGAGACCAGGTCAGAAAGGTTTGGCTAAATTTAGCCAAGATTTGGCTAAATTTGTAAGTGATTGGATACTTCCTCTGTCAGTAGGGCCGTGGCTCTGTCACTCACTTTATTTTAACATTGAACTTCACAATGTTAAAACCAGAGCTAGCAATACAACCCAATACATAGTTTCACTGAACTAGTGCGAGCGCACCTTCCTCTCATTTCAGTCGGTTAGTTCAGAGGAGTCTGTACACCATAATTTTAGTGCACAGAATATTTTTCCTAATGCAAATAGCTGCCTCAGACGTCTCCCTAACAGAAGAGGACCTGTGTTTTGAACTGGATCCTATGTTTTCCCCAGCTGACTAAACTGGATCAAGCCATTGAGGACTGCACCAGCGCCATCAAGCTGGACCCCACGTACATCAAGGCCTACTTGAGACGAGCCCAGTGGTACGTTACCCAGCCCGCGGTGACGGGGTTCAGTGCAGCGTTGGCCAACATAGGGGGTCGGGACCCTGCTTAGTGGGCTCACCTGGTTTATGCATATGGGGTCACAGGAGATTTGCCGAATTATAACCGCAAGATAATTGATGGTGCATTTCAGATTTTTTTTATTACTTCGGGTGCAATGCGCATAAGTTCACAGGGACATGGATTTTACAGGTAGATGTTGTTGATTGGGGTAAAACAATGTGTTTGGGAAGTTGCGGTCAGACCTAAAATTGGGCGCACGGGCAAAAAAAAAAAAAGGCCGGGAAGTGTGGTGATTTTTGTGTGTTCCTTCTTCTAGCTATACAGACACTGAACAGTATGAAGAAGCGGTGCGGGACTACGAAAAAGTTTACCAGACAGAGAAAACTAAAGGTAAGCTGTCCATTCAATAGAGTTAGCAGTGTGGCTAGTGCTGACTTTGCTAGCCGCCATGGCTACCCTACCCCAGAGGTCTGTTTTTATTTTGGGATTAATAACTATTGGGCATATCGCTATTGGATTAGAGTTAAACGCATCTCATTTCATTTATTTATTTGACAGGAAGTGCGCATTGATTGCATTAGGTAGTAGGGGCTACAATGTTCATGTGTGTACCTGCATGGTCATTTTTGTCTTTATTGTGATGAAGAAGCTGGATTTCTTGATAATATTCCTTGATCTTCACGCAAATGACATCCAATAGATGGATGTCCATCCGTCCACACAGAACCCAGTTTCCTCTCTCTCTCTGACGTTGGTTCTTGTATGTGTTCAGAACACAAGCAGCTGCTGAAGGCGTCCCAGCTGGAGCTGAAGAAGAGCAAGAGGAAAGACTACTACAAGGTGCTCGGTATAGGCAAGAACGCCACCGAGGACGAGATCAAGAAGGCCTACCACAAACGAGCCCTCATGCACCACCCAGGTACACACACACACACTCATCTCTCTGAATGCCCAAACAAGCTGTACCTTTTTATATGGCCGCCAGGACCCAGGACCCTGTCCATCTCAATTGGGTTTACATAACAAAATGCTTGGATGTATGTTGTTCATTCACGTAGCGTAACGTTCCCAACACCTTGTTCTCGTTCCCCGGCAGACCGCCACTGCGCCGCCACGAAGGAGGTGCAGAAGGAGGAGGAGAAGAAGTTCAAGGAGGTGGGCGAGGCCTTCACGGTGCTGTCGGACTCCAAGAAGAAGGGTCGCTATGACAGCGGTCACGACCTCGACGACGACGGAGGCTGTGGTGGAGGCGGAGGTCAGACATTCTCTTCAATTATTCCTTGCAAGTGCTGGGTGGGCGCTACCATTGCGCCCACCCAGGTGGGGGTGTTTATCGGGCAATATTTTAAATATGCAGTATTGGATTGTTTAGGGCTTTGAAATAGTTTATATTGGAAATATTTATTTTTTTTCGAGGAGAGGGAGAGAGAGGAGTGTTAAAAGTATTACGAACAGCGAAAGGAAAAGTATGAAAAGATTCGCAGATGTTTTGAAAAATGAAATGCAGCAATAAATCCAAACAACAATGTACTTTTGTAAAATGTCAGATATATTTTAGATTATTTGTATTTTATAGTTTGGGGACATGGGGAGAGGCTTTCGACACAAGTAATCAGCCCAATGCTTTGAATAGGCCGCTAGCTATTCGCTGTGTCTTTTCTCAATGTTATTGTTCTCCCTTGGACTTGGGATCTGGGGGGTCAGTTTGAATATTTGGTTAGGCGTTGGCCACCCCTGCCCACACCTAATTTCGGCCTTTGACGACAATATGACCTTTTATGGCACAACCCTAACCCTTGTACAAAATGAGTACTTTGATTCTGTTAACAAACTAGTACCATAACCCTTTTGTATGTATTCTGCTATCCCTGAAATATCAGTTCATGAATATCATATATTATATCATCATATATATTCAGGATTTCATGCTTTCAAGGCATAGTTTGAACTTGTATTTAAACATTGTGGATACGTTTGACCAAAGGACTATTGGATTAACTGCTTGGATGTGTGCATTTCTGTTTCTTCCTCCAGATTTTGACGCCAACAACATCTTCAGGGCCTTCTTCGGGGGACAAGGAGGAGGAGGAGGAGGGTACAACTTTGAGTCCAGCCCAAGTATGTACAGCTGTCGGACCTAGCTTAGCCCTGCTATCATGTCGCTGATGCTAAGTAAATAAATAATAACACGTTACATAAACCTGTTACGGTGCTAACATGTCAAATGGATTGTTCCGATGTTTAACTCGTGGTTTGTTCTGCAGATGCCGGTCCTGGTAACTTCTTCTTCCAGTTTGGTTAGAGCAGAAGGAGCGCGTGGCGTCCCCGTGACCCTGCCGTGGACATTATGAAGTCTGATTAGCAAATTACTCCGACGGATCTCTTTTATCCCAGAGTTTTCTTTCTTTCCTTCTTTTTTTTTTCCAAACTCCTTCTCTTCCTGTGCACACTTCTTTTGAGGACTCCCACCAAATCCCCCCTCCCTCCCTACCCTCTCTCTCTCGCTCGTTCCCGGGTCAAGGGTCACTGCGTTCTGCTCCTACGGACTTCATCACATCATAACTGGCTTTTAGAAAAGAAAAACCAACAAAGTCAACGGAGATGACGCTTTACTTCACTAAAAGACAGGATGTCGTCACGCTAGGGTCTGGGATGTCATGCCAGAGTCTGGGTGATGTCACGCCAGGGTCTGGCTGAGGTCATACCACAGGATGATGTCATTCTATTGTCTGCGTGATGTCATACCAGGGTCTGGATGAGGTCATACCACAGGATGATGTCATTCTATTGTCTGCGTGATGTCATACCAGGGTCTGGCTGAGGTCATACCACAGGATGATGTCATTCTATTGTCTGCGTGATGTCACGCCAGGGTCTGGCTGAGGTCATACCACAGGATGATGTCATTCTATCGTCTGCATGATGTCACGCCAGGGTCTGGCTGAGGTCATACCTCAGGATGATGTCATACCAGTGTCTGGGTGATGTCATGCCATATATCTGGTGGAGCTTAAGTTGAAGTTTACCTACTCGGTTGCCAAAAAATACTACTGCTTTCCTCTCATTGTTTTTGTCAAACTGGGGACAGACTCTAAATTCGTAAAACTGCTGCTCTATACTTGATCAGACCAAATTAACAGATGTATTCACTCTTAATTTCACTCGCCTCTTTCTAAACCGACCGGACTTCATATTATTGGGGAAAACCCCACTGCCCTGGTGTGTGTGTGTGTGTGTGTGTGTGTGTGTGTGTGTGTGTGTGTGTGTGTGTGTGTGTGTGTGTGTGTGT
>JAOPJH010000058.1:9988630-10001616 GCA_027122575.1 Merluccius polylepis
TATATATTATATATATATATATATATATATATATATTTATTGTTTCATTTTTATATATATATATATATATATATATATATATATAAATAAATAAAAGGTTATATACTACTGAAACAATAAGTTGATCAATCAATTATAAAATGTATTGACTATAATTTCAGCACTTTTTGGTAAAAATCCCCTAAAATGTACTAATGCTAATACTTAAAACCTCAGAAATGCTAATACTTTTTTCCTGTTTAATTTCCCACACAGGTCCTGCTAAAGTGAGACTGGATGTAAAGTGATTTGTCTCCTACGTCGCTGATGAGGTCGGAGGCCCTCTTGGAGCCTTCGATCTGCAGCGCCCCGGTGGCGATCCACGCCGCCCCCCGCAGGTAGTTCAGGTCGGCGCGGTACACTTTCTGTTGAAAGCACAGACGATTATCTATCCACCTGTCTGTCTGTCTCATATCCTCCGCACACCTGTCTTAGCCATTTTATTTCTAAATTCTGTATATGTAGCTTTCAATTTGTCCATCTTATTTCTATATTCTTTATTAATGTATCCGTCCGTCCATCCATCATCCACCCATCTCTCAACCCCTCCATCTATCCAGCACTACTTCATCCATCCTGCTATCTGTCTGTCTGCTTCATCCATCTATTCCATCCATCCTTTTAGCCTTTTTTATAGTCTGTATGTCCATCTATACTAGCCTGATTCTACCAGGCTATCTTGCGAGGTATTTTCAGTCCAAAGCCCTGCCCTGACTGACAACCCCTTCAGCCAATCAGATTAACGTAAGGTCACCAATGGAGCGAGCTGATAGAGCTCTTTCCGAATGCGGTCGACAACAACAGCAGATACTGCTCATCATGTCTTTTCCTTTTCCTGAAAAACCAACAGTGCACATTTATGTCGGTGTTTTATTGCTGTTATATCGTTTTCTGCTCAAAACTGATGCAATGGCTGCATTGATACGACCGCCTAACACAAACCTACGCTGAAATGAGGAAATGCACCCTCTATCTCAGTGCTCCCAATTGGTCCCTCTTTCGGGTGGACGATCTGAGAGCAAGGACCGTATAATGGAAAGGAAATAATAATTTCAACACAAGGGTTAAGGCTCCTGCCAGGTGCTATACATCCATCCATCTATATATCTATCCATCGCATCCACTTGTCCATCTATCCTTCTAACCATATTCTCTCTATCCAACTATCTATCTATCTATCTAAATCATCTGTCTATCATCTACCCATGCACCTATCCACCCATCTGCCTGTCCACCTATCCATCCATCCATTCATCCATGCATCCATCTGGTTAAACGGTCCTAAAGGTGGCCTGTCTCTCTCTCGTACATCGCTCTGCAGGGCGTAGGCCTTCTTGGCAGCTCGCGTCTGGACGTCGTCGGCCAGGGAGGTGTAGTTGTGCAGGGTGAGCCGGTAGTCCTGGTCGCTGACCAGCGACTGGGCCTTCTTGGCATGGGCCACCTCCAGCATGTCCATGGACAGGCGGTACTGGGACAGCTCCTTGGCTGACTTCTGCTTGTACTTGATCTGCACGGTCGAGATGCAGGGGACCGAGCATGGAGGGAAATAAATGGGCCAACATCATCATCAGTGAGTTTCATGGCGTCCAACCACTTCAAAAGTGTATTGCAGCCACTCGACTGTAAGTGTATGAGGGCGGTTTCATACAAGGTTTGTGTACTTTTATAGTAGATGTTCATTTTTGGGACATATTGGTTATTTGAATGGATAGATTTGATAACAAACGCAGTGTATAATGCGTACATGCGTGCCTGTATATAATATGCATATGGGACTTAATCACGTGGCTTTGCAATTTTACGATAAAATGGCTTCATAAAGGTCAAGCAAAAAAACACCTGAAAACCAAATCCTAGCACATTATTATTACCCTCATTATTATTAGTACAGAGTGAGTACTGAGTCATGAGTACATACGTCGCTCTGTAGCTTGCCGGCCTGGACAGAGTGAGAGATGTTCATGTCATCCTGTAGGCCCTTCAGACCGATCATCTTCCCCTTGGTCTTCTCAAAGTCCTTCTTGTACTTTTGCTGCAGAGAGAAACCGTTTCCCATCAAACATGTCATCCTAAGAAAACTATCTGGCTGGTGATTGTTTTTCTGTGCACTAGTGTGCAATGCACCATGGGGCAGGATAGTGTAGTAGGGTCTAGGGTGTTCAAAAGGCACTGGGTTCAATCCCCAATGTCCGCAGCCTAGATGCCCTAAGCCCGACCTATCAGCAGACTCGTTTCTGAATTCTGAGTCACTTTGGATACAAACAGCCTCTACCGAGTGAATAAATAGTAAAACTACACTAGAAGATGGTACATAGGTGATGTAGGCAACTTCACCCAAACTGGACGCCATTTTGGAGTATCTAAGAATGTTTCATAAAGCTGATAGAAATGGTGAAAGTTTAATGATCAAAGATTTCTAAAATATATTTCCAATGTGTTAAAAATGCTCGTTGTGAGTACAGATTAGCATTATCAAGTCACAAATAGCTCCTGTGTTTTAAGACCACCTAGATCATGTTGTGACTATAACGGTTAGAGGATCGAAGGCCTTGGTTTCAGGTTCTTCACATGAGCTTCAGATAAAACTGGGACCACAGGCTGACTGGTTTGTACAGAGAGACTCACGTCGCTGAGGATGTCTCCAGAAGCCTTGGCGGACTGGAAGGAAATGGCGTCCAGGCGTAACTTGTAACCGCCGTCGCGCACCTTAGTCCACGACTCCTTGTAACGGTTCTGCATTTAAATAAACACACAAAAAGCATGGCTTCGTGATGGAGGGGTAGACAGATGGAAAGACTGATGGAAAGACGGGTTCATTGATGGAAGGACAGATGAACAGACAGACAGATGGGTAAAGGTTTGAATGTTGGGCTTGTCTCACCTCGCTGATGTTCTGTGCGTTGATCTTGGCCTGGATGTGTTCAGGAAGCTCTCCGCTCAGCGTGTAGTTGTGCTTCAGGCTCTCAGCTTTCTCCCGGTACAGCCTCTGGCAGGAGCCAAACACACCAACACTTTACTAACCAACATGACTAACTTCCTAAACAACACCTTTCCTTACTCAAACAACACTTTTCTAACCAAAACGACTGCTTCATAGGTGAAACAACACATTTTCTAACTTTTATTAGCAGGACCACACACATCACCACATTACTTGACCACAAGGGGGCGTCAGACATAAGAGATTGGTTGACCACTAACTAAAGAGTTATTTGAAGCCGTTTTAGTATCTGCTTTAACGGCTGTGTCTAGAAAATGAGACATAGAGAACATGAAGAGGGTTAAACTCACGTCAACAGACAGTTTGTTGCTAAGTTTGGCCTGAACCATCTCTGGCGTGTCCTTCACACTGGTGTACCTCAGGGAACTCACATCCTGCCGGTACTTTTTCTGAAGAAAACGGAAAATGCAATAATATTGTTATTAACATTAATCTGTAACTTTTTCGCTACAATCGTCCATTTCAATAAATATTATTTGAAGTGTCAAAAGAGCTAAAGCCATCTACGTATGGCTCAATCAACCCAGGGATTTTTTTTCTCTCTAAATCAATTTGGCCTGTGGCCAAATGCGGGAAGAATCCCTAATTTGGACAAAAATGAAAAAAGTTACAGTATCGTTTAATTAAATCTATTACATAACCAGCGTTACTCACTACCAAGTAATATTATCGTAGGACAAGTCTAAGAACTAATAGCTTGTCAATTTGCTAAAATTAACCTCCAGTCACTATAACCAGGCTGGTCCCTATCGGTGTCTCGTTACCGCCACTAAGACCGCTAAGCGCTACCTCGCTAACCTAGCTTCCCAAGAACAGGAATAAAATGCTAGCTCTTAAAATACCTCGTGACCTAAGCTGTAACCTATACGCCTGTGGCATCTGGTTAGTCACGTTGGTACACAATAATGCTTATGGACACGTCTGACGTACAGAATACTGCATAGATTTAAAAGGTATATGACACAAGGATGTGACGGTCCTGATCCGAGTAGATTCACACTACAGCACCTGTCCTGTTCTGCATCTCTCAGAGTCATGTTTACTTTAATCTAAGAAACTATGTTGAGTAACCAGGTTAACCTAGTAGAGCCTGTGGGTTAGTTGGGTAACCAGGGTGAGGAGTTACCTCGCTGGCCAGGTCAGAAGCCTTCTTGGCCTGCTGGACGTCCAGGGAGCCGGCAGCCTCCCATCCCACCCCCTTCATCCAGTTCAGATCCGACCGGTACTGTTTCTGCACCCCAAGCACACAATAGCATTGAATACACAGCATACTATTGTATTGCATAGCATGGTAACAAATAGCATAGCATAGTGTTGCATAGCATGGTAACAAATAGCATAGCATAGTGTTGCATAGCATGGTAACAAATAGCATAGCATAGAATTGCATAGCATGGTATGGCAAGCTTTGGACTAGAATATAATTTATTATTAATTATTATTTTAAGATTTGTGACACAGTTGGCTTTAAATGAACTTGTGTATATTTATACAATACAATTATGCATGAACAAAATTTAGCATGCAAGTTGAAGCATTTTCATTTAGAGCAGGGTACTGGTTTGTTTCTCTATGCCACAATATTCTCCATCTTTTTTTGCGACTTTTATTTGTAGCTCATGCTAACAATGGTGTATCCCGGTAACTTCATAAATATCCATTTGGGACTTTAACGCTTGCTTTTGTGCAGCTCAAACAATGTCACTTACATCACTCTGTTGATCGTAAGCCTTTTTAGCCCATGCAACGCTCAGGTCCGTTGGGAGGGTTGTGTATTCATGAAGGACAGTCCTGTAGCTGGTACCGGCCGCAAGGTCCTGGGCCTTCTTGGCATGACTGATATTCATCATGTCCAAAGAAACACTGTGGGGGCCGATAACGAATAGTTAATTCATAATTCAATTGAATCAAATAGATCAACGGCAGGACGCAGCACAGAAACAGACTGATGAGGAAAGATTCGAAAGCGCTCTCATGTTCAAAGCGCCACGCAGCTCACCTGTATTTGGCCTTGGAGTCCTCGAAGTTCTTCTTGTAGTGGATGTCGCTCTGCAGCTTGGTGGCCTGGGCGGAGTGGGCCATCTGGGAGTCATCAGACACCGACTTGATGCCGATCACCTTGCCCTTGTTCTTCTCATACTTCTCCTTGTATTTCACCTGCACAGGAAGAGACACAGGAAGGTTTGTACTCCTGTAGTTGGTATTACATGAGAAG
This sequence comes from Merluccius polylepis, assembly GCA_027122575.1. Classification (NCBI taxonomy): domain Eukaryota; kingdom Metazoa; phylum Chordata; class Actinopteri; order Gadiformes; family Merlucciidae; genus Merluccius; species Merluccius polylepis. The sequence goes on from JAOPJH010000058.1 coordinate 9,993,886, forward strand.
GCCAAGCACCAGTACAGCGCATCGCAGGAGAAGATCAACACTTTAATTTCAATATAGGAAGCCCAGAAATCGTAAGGTAAACAATAAATAATATGAATTATGTGAATATATACATTTATTAGAATCTTTAAAGAGGAACCGTCACACTCTGCTATTTTCTGCTTAGAAAGTACTGCTGGTGTGCAACATCAACTCCTTTTCCCGTGAAATAGTCGGACCATTTTTCAGAATGGGACCGATGGAGAATGCAAAGTTCTGGACCAATGACGTCAACGGTCCAACTCTTCCTTGATGTATCCGCAGAAGCAGAGATGATGTTGCAGACCAGATGATTTGAAGCTTATATTAGAAAATATCCAAGAGTGACGGCTCCCCTTTGAATGTTTATCATAAACTATTCCATCTCTAATTAATTAATTCTAATTAAGCCTTATTTCCCGTCTGGGCTTAATGAGGTTCTCACGTCGCTGGCCAGGTCCCTCTTGGCCTTGGCGGTGAGGAAGGAGAGGGCGTCCAGACGCAGTTCAAATCCCTTCTCTCTCTGCTCCTCCCAGCGGCTTTTATACACCTTCTAAAAAAATACAACAAAGGAAAAAATTGAAAGTATTGAGCTTGACAGATTACAACAACAAAAAATGAACTAAAAAAAATACTTTGGTAAGAAATATATTTTTCTAATAAAGAAATAAAATGAAAAATTATTCAATATTGTTAAGTGTAATAAAGACATCTGTCTTATTTTGACATAGATGATTTTATGAATGTATTATTTATTTTTAAAATAAGTAATATGTTGTAAACAACAACATATTCAAACAACAACATCTCATGTCTGCTCACAGATTATATTACTCCACAGATTTCCCCCACGAAGCTTTGAACTCAAATGTAGATATCTGCAAAAAAATATTTTCCGTTTGTTCATCTTGTGCTTTTCCGACAACCACTAACTTAATTTGAACTTCAAATAAATGGACTAACTGTATGTTCCAAAATATCAAATCTGTTTACAATATTGAATTAGACATTTTACAAGTTGGATTTGGCCGTATTAAACCTGCTCATCTATCTGGGAACAATAACGCTGACAAAAACAACGTGAGATGTTCTTGGGACTTCATTAGTTTTGGATTACAGTTAATTCCTCATCCTTCCTCAAGCTGTTCTGGTTACAGAATTTAAATATTTTAATACATAATTAAAGCTCTTTCGGCAGACCGTACCGCACTCAGAAGGTCGGCGTTGGCCTTGGCTTGTTTGAAGAGAGGCTCGTCCTTGGTCATGGTGTACTGGTGCATGGTCTGCTCTGTGTCCGCCTTGTACGCCAACTACAAGACACAGAGACAGTAAAGCAGAAGTAAAGCATACGGTTGTTGGGATTACATCAATCAAACATCATTTATAGAGTGCATTCTGTGCAAAACGGCAATATAAAGCGCTTAATGTGGGAAAAAAAACAACAAGACGAGAACTAAGAAAAGAGTTTAAAATAACAGCGATAATCATAATCACAGATTCATTTCAGCAAACCGCAAAACTGTACAGCCGATAGTGGCGCCGATAGCGGCGAGGGAGAGATATCCGTTTTCCGTTACATGTTTTGGATATTGCTTTGTCAGATTCTTCATCAACAACTCCACATATAGACGAATAAATGAACTTAACGTTAATTTACATACACAACAACAACTCACATGAAGTGAGCGATTTGAATTTGCATTTGGGCAGCAGGAGCTGACCGGATGTAACCGGTCGGCACCTAGCTCCCTCTCCTAGCCTAGCGTCTGAGTGAACGGTGAGAGGTGATCGCCTTACGTTGCTCTGGAGCTCCTGGCTCTTCTGTGCGTGTTTGATTGACATGTTGTCTGCCGCCTGGGTGAACCTGATGCGGTCCACCTTCTGCCGGTACTTGGTCTGTACGTGACAAACGCATACAAATATGTACAATATATATTATTTACTATGTAGCAGCCATTGTAAATAATAGGTAGGGGTTAAGTTAAGGGCATCTTGCTCCAGGATGCCTCAGCAGCAGCTCACAGGTTGGGAGTCAAACACCCGAGCCGCTGCTTACAGACAGGTAGGCAGACGGACAGACAAGCTTGTACAGACAGACAGACAGATGGTGAGTACTGACATCACTGAGCAGGTCTCCGGCCTTCTTGGCCTGGGTGATGTTCAGGCAGCCGTTGGCCTCCCAGCCCACTCCCTTCATCCAGTTCAGGTCCGAGCGGTACTGGTTCTGCAGGACACAGCACACGCGTCTTTAGAGAGGAGTCTATTCGTCACTTTGTTACATCCTTCTTTCTCTCTCCCTCCCTTGGTCCCTCGCTCCCTCCCTTACGCAATTCCATCCTTCCCTTTCTTTCTTTCTTTCTTTCTTTCTTTCTTTCTTTCTTTCTTTCTTTACTTCTTTCTGTCTTTTACTTCTTTCTTTATCCCTATCTCCCTCCCATTCTTCCCTTTTCCTGTTTCCCTTCCTATCCTCCATCCATCCTCATTCCTCCCTCTCTTCCTTCCATCCTGCTTTATGTGAAACTACAAAGCCAAAGTCTCAGAACGTATTATTGAATTTCTGGCTTAACGAGTCAGCAGCACCCTTCCACTTTAGGATGAGAAATGCCATACGGCTTTTCATTAATGCTAAAGGAAAGCAGAGTTCCCGTGGAAGGACTCGGTCCAGGAAACTTGCTCATAGTTACTCTAATACTGATCCCATGCTTTGATTGTTGTCCGCCTGTAACACACATTACTGTATAAAACACGGATAAAAGCGCCTAGTGTAAATAAATAAAACTAATATGAATCTCTCAACCTATTCCTTTTCATTCATCTGAAGTTCAAGCGTGCATTGTCCACAAAGTCTGACCACACGTTTGGCACAAATTCCAAACAGATGAAAATGACTTGGTGCAATGAAATCCAATCAAGTGAACCACGTCAGCCGCGGTTCGTTCAAAGGGGGACTTGAACCCGCGGCGGGGGTCTCACCTCGCTCTGCAGGGCGTAGGCCTTCTTGGCCTGCTGCACTTTGATGTCGTCGGGCATGACGGTGTAGTCGTGGAGCTTCTTGCGGTAGTCCAGGTCGCTGGCCAGCGCCTGGGCCTTCTTGGCGTGGCTCATGTTGATCATGTCCGAGGACAGGCTGAACTGGCCCTGGTTCTCCTTGGAGCCCTTCCTGTACTCGATCTAGAGAGAGAGAGAGAGAGAGAGAGAGAGAGAGAGAGAGAGTGAGAGAGAGGGGAGCAGTAAGGGTTAGGTGTTGCTCAGGGACACCTCCACACTCGGGGGAGCCAGGGATCGAACTAGCAACCTTCTGGTTGCCAGACGACCTGCCTCTTCCTCCTGAGCCAACGCCGCCCCACTTGTACTGATCATCGATATTTCAACCATATTATTTTAACCAAACACAAGATTGACCCCTAAATTGCCTCTTGTCCAATCAAATGACTCGGTCATAGTAGATAATAATAGTATGATCACCGTGATCGTAAGCATAACAACTTTATGTATTTGATATGTTTATATTGAACGTTTCAAATCGAGTAACAAAGCGCTATAACTGAAATAAAGTGTGAAATCAATAGCCACGCATTGCTGACATGTACGTAAGGAAGCATGCTTGGTTGCTGCTTACATCGTTGTTCATCTTGGCCACCTGAAGAGAGTGCAGGGTCTTGGAGTCGCTGACGTTGGCGCAGACCGCCGTATCCTTGTTCTTCCGGAAGGTCTCTTTGTATTTAATCTGAAACATGTGCACACCACAACCACACTTTAGCCTCAGTCCATCCATCACCATGTTAAGCTGCTGTCACGGCACACACACCCTGGCTCTGCTCCCTCAGATCCCATGGAGACCTGGTGCTTATTTATAGATCCAAGAGATGATGGAGATCAGCTTAAGCAGATGCTGACTATATGTGAAATAACGCCAGCATAACTCGTCAGGCCTACAATTAACCTCCGATAATGTCAAGTCATGTTTGTTTTAGATACCCTCCTGTAAGGACTGTAAGTACGGTATTGTGATCCAAATATCGTCGTCCATTTAGACTATAAAACTGGGTATCACTGGATATCTTCATTTCATGATGATGCAATACCATTCAAATACAATAAACGATAATATTGAATTATTACTCAGCCCTGCCTTCGGTTACAGTCTTAGTGCTTCATCTTGAAACAACATTGGATGGCCATTCCCAACCCTATAAGTTTGTAACCAGGTAGCCCAGCTTCATATCCCATGTGGACCACGTCCAGCATGTACAGTCCAACCCTGTCTCTGTTCCACTAGCTGTCCAATTATTTATAAACTAGGTCACGTATCACTTCTTTTGGAGATACTCCATACAACATAACAGGGCTTTAACTTTGTAAACCTGGAATCGTCCACCATTATCTGCATTCTGGACACATTTCACATCTCATCTCACGACGACCGCTCCTTAATAGGGAGCGGCTACATCAGACTGAGCCGCTTACATCGCTGGCCAGGTCTCGAGACTGCTTGGCAGCTTTGACGGTCAGCGTGTCCACGCCGATGTCACATGCTTTGGACTTGCTCTTCTCCCACTCCTCCTTGTATTTGATCTGGAACAACAGATAGGTGGTTATGGATAAGAATGATCAATATCACTGACTCTTAACGTAACGTAGGATTGTTATTATTTTTTATTAAATTCCTCTACTCTCTCCGTTGGATAGAACAGCCTGAGGGCTGATTTCTATTATATTTAAACCGGGAAACGGGAAGGAAGTCACGTCTAAGCACGGATAATGGTAAAAATGTCACATTTGATATCCACTCATGCCACTTGTTATTTATGACTATTACAACTAACATTAGCTTATGATTGTTATTGGCTCACTCCAGTGCTCACAAGGAGCTCCAGCAGGCTGCAGTTGACTTACCGGCCAAAAAGGCCGGTAATGAGAAGTAATTTCTGATTCTTAAACATAGTCCCTACTAAAAATATTAGTCCTACTTAAAGTTTGTGTCGAGCTATCGTCAAGAATTGAATCAGGAGAAATTTGAGCTGTGAACAACACATTGTGAGTGTGTGTGTTTGTGTGTGTGTTTGTGTGTGTGTCTGTGTCTGTGTGTGTGTCTGTGTGTGTGTCTGTGTGTGTGTCTGTGTGTGTGTCTGTGTGTGTGTGTCTGTGTGTGTGTGTGTGTGTGTGTGTGTATGTGTGTGTGTGTGTGTGTGTGTGTGCTACCTTACCCCACTACACAGCGCAGCATTAGCCTTAGCCTTCTTGATCTCCGGCAGGTCCTGGTGCAAGGTGTACTGGTGCTTGGTCTTCTCATAGTTGGCTTTGTAATTCAGCTGAGGGACACATTCAGTTGCATATTCTTATTATATATTATATATATTATATTCCCATACAAGGCAAAGCAGTACTCTCTTATATTAGAAAATAGCCAAGTGTGACGGTTCCCCTTGAATTCATTTTACAAAATTACAGGAGGTGTTTTGTTAGAAATTTGTTAGGAGCCTTTAACTTGACATATTTGTAACCAAATATGACTCATTTATTCTGGTTTACTTACATTGCTGACTAGTTGAGCATTTTTTCTTGCTTGGACGATCTCCGGTGTGTCCGTCACTGCGCTGTACTTCACCTGGTCAATATGTTGCCGGTAGTTTTTCTAAAATAAAACAGAATAAGTTGCAAAGCATTACATCAGAAATGTAATTAACGTATAGCCTAATGCATTAAGACATCTGCATGTCAGTGAATAATCCCTGGCATTGACAAGGGGTTTAAAGGAACAGTTCGCCGATTTAACACACCAAGTTTACTGTTGGGGTAGTGGGAAATAGTTTTTAAATAATGTAGTTTTACTTTCTAATCAATTCTGTGTAATTAGATTTAATTTACAGTGGGTGCAACCAATGACACATTTTTAGTTTTACATTGGGAAGTGAAACTACATGATTTACAAACTTTGTCCCGCTTCCCCAACGCTAAGCTCAGCGGGTTAAATTGGCGAAATGCTCCTTTTACTAGGAATTAAATTAGAAGACACATCGTGGCAGAAGATGCAATGAGGGGTGTGAGGAAGGCTGCTCTGTACCAGGAGTGTTATGTTGCACATTTCTAACCAATTAAATGGTGCTATGGCTCAAATGGCTGAAATAAATCTATCTTTAGAGATAAATGAAGAAGACTGATGTGCTAAGTGTGTATAAATATAAAGACATGCATGTGTCCCGATACGGTTCAGAAAAAATAAATATAGATGCACTCACATCCTTCAGCGGGTCCAGTTTTTTCTGGCTCTGGTAGCCCGGGGTCTGGGTGGCTGGGTAGCTGTACTCGCCATGCTCCGACTTCTCGTTCTCATAACCTTGTTTGTAGGAAATCTGTTGTGTACAAGACGGTATCGTCAGCAATAGTATGCAAACAACATTACCGACAATTTGTAATCTGAATCAACAGTCGTTGATTCAGATTACGAATACCAAATCAACAAACATGTTATCTCGTAAGTGGGCAGCATACTTCAAAAGAAGTTAAAACGTTTATTTGCGGACAAACTTGTTTTATACTCAATGCGGTTTCGGTTTTTATGAATGTTCAATTAGTTAATACGGGAAATAAAATTGCGGAAATAAAACACGGCCGTCATCGTCAGAGATTTCGGCAAAGTTACAAAACCTCGGTGGCGCAAAAAGTGCTGCAAAGTGCGTTCAGTTAGGTACTGTAATGCGTTTCTTTGTTTTCTCCGCAATGATTCACACAATCGACGTCAATCTCACATTAATGCAGATGTTTGAAATGAGTGGTAGAAATGTCGACTCTGGGGACTGAAATGTGAAATGTCGGTGCAAAACAACGCCAGTGTAACCTCCACTAGGGAACATCGGACAGTACTGATATGGAGTCACCGTGCTTCTGGTACGTTTAGGATCTATCTGATGCTTACGTCACTCGCAAGTTTCCTGACTTTCATGGCGTGGGCGGTCTTCGAATCCATACCAGAGTCTTCGTGATGGCCCTTCATGCTCTGTCTGTAGTTCTCCTTGTACTTATTCTGTGGAAACAATGGAGCATTTGTCAACACAACACAACACTTACTCAAGTGCCTGAACTAATTACATGGATGATATGTATGTGTGTATGTTGTTCGCATCCTCCACACTACGTAGGATATTAATATCCCTCATGGCACCTACAGAGGCAACCATCGAGTTGGCAATGAACATCGGATGAAATGATGGAAATAACTTCTGCACTGCGGTGTGTGTGTGTGTGTGTGTGTGTGTGTGTGTGTGTGTGTGTGTGTGTGTGGGCCGTGTGTGGTGCGGTCCTTACGTCGCTGGTGAAATTGGCGACTTTGGCGTGGTTTTTGAACTGCGGCGTCTCGCAGAAGTTTATGCTGTGACCTTTTGAGTGCTCCAAGTCCTTCTTGTATTCCACCTTTAAAGACATGAAGCCAAAAACAAACAAACGGACAAAGTAAACAGTAAATGCAGGGAAAGCAGCCCCGTTCGGGTAGTCGGTTGGAAAAGGTAGCGTCCAATTGCTTGTATCTAAATCGAAACTGTACTGAACTGCAAACCATTCTCATGTTGCTCGGTCTTTTATGTTTCACACACAGCCTCTTGGACTCTTAAAGGTAAATATTTTGTCGTAAGTGTTTAGGCAGGGTATCTGCAGGTTTCAGCAAGTCAAATGTAAGACTTTTTAAGACCTTTTTAATCCCACCTTGAATGAAATTTA
>JAOPJH010000058.1:10018799-10029662 GCA_027122575.1 Merluccius polylepis
TGCCTGCGGTGTGATTACATTTGGCCCACAGAGCCTAAAATATATGTTTAAACCTTATTTACCTTATTTACTTTATCTGGGTTGCTTCCAACCACCATTGAACAACCGCAGGTCTGTAGATGAGAACTGATGGCTCTGAGACAAGACATACAAGATATTGGAGATAATTGGCTTGAGAAGTTTTTCCCAGTTGTGACAATCAACTGATTTGTGTACGTCTTTTTACCCCCGGAGGTGGTTTTGACAACAGCTATCTAGATCTCTCATACAACCACAGTCCAACACAGAAATATTCAAAATGCTTGTGTAAACAAGGTCTACGATGCGATACACAAAATGGACTATAGTTTTAACCAACTAGTGTATATACAAAAATGAATTGGTTTATTAAACTAAAATACAGGAAGTGACCTAGCAAGAGTGGATGACCCAGAGGTTTTGGTCATGCTAAACCATATACTTGCTCCAGCTACATTGAAACAGGTATCTTGCATGTACTCACTTGTGGAGAAAATCTTCATGGCAGCTGTCCCCAATGTCATCATCATTTAAAACTGTGTCTTTGATCTGAACAGGACAAAAAGTATTGTAGAGTAAGAGTTTAAAAAATAGGGTTGTCATCAATAACAAATACACGTTTGTACATTTTCTAGACACAATGATATACAGCTGATGCATTAGCATGTTTTATTAGCAGAACCTGGATAATCTACAGCTCCAGTAGGTACGATTATGTTGGTTCAGTTTTTTTTAGAATTTGATTTAAATCTCAATACACACTGGTGCACCTAAAAAAAGTGTCCAAAGCTGTCCCACGTGCAAAAGGGGGATTGGTTTACAAATTGTGAGGAAATCATGCGCAATCATCTGCAAGGGAGATTAACCATTTCTATGCTAACCAATCAATGATGGCACAGCAAAGTATGTGCTGCTGTATGCCCATTACAGTCGAAAGGCAAGCACGAGCAACGAGAGAACTTGTAAAAGCTCACAACAGCAAAGAAACGCCAGACTCAATACAAAGAATACAGGAATATTATATTGGCTCATCAACTATGGCCAAATGTTTCTTTAACAAAGTTATATTATTATTATTATTATTATTATTATTATTATTATTATTATTATTATTATTATTATTATTATTATTAATTATTATTATTTTCAGACATTTGATACATTTCTCACAATACCACCCATGTGTGGGTGTGTGTGTGAGTGTTACTCACATCTATATCCTCCTGCACGCGGTGAGTCTTCATAGAGGCCAGTAACTCCATGACAGGAAGGATTTCTGAGCTCAACACTGAGATAATGTTGTAACCCTAAAGATAGGAAGCAGTCCACACCAGCCATTGAATATACAGTTTTAAAGTAGGGTACACGCAAGGGAAGCAAAATAACAAAAAAATAGGTGCGCAATGTTGCGATAGTTTTCACCAATTTACACATATTAAAAGTCAGTTTTAATCTGTATTTTATAGTGCATGTGCGTAAGGTCACGCAGTTCTTGACCTGCTTTTTACTGTTTACATCGCGATGTACAAGCCCTATACACCGCTAGACACAGTGACACTCATACCAGTGATCACGTCTTTAGTTCATGGCGTCACATTGCTAATTCAGAGCGTGAATATCTGTTGAATATCCAATGTCTTTCTAACTTAAAAAAAAAAAAAAACACGTTCAAACTGCTGTGGAGATACTTTTTAATATGTCACCACAGCAGCGCTATCCTGCTATGCATTTCACTTTCAGTTTTGATGTCCTTGCGGACAGTCGTTAAATAGTAAAATGTGTCGAAGGTGTGGGGAACAAAGCTACTTTATACAGCGTCTTATGACAACGCATGACTGCACAAGAGGAGGCTTTTGACTTAATGATATATCCTACTCCAAAACTTTGCCAGAATACATATCAACGTATTTGTAAGATGTCGAAAAAATGACTACAAAACTTTGATTACAATATTTTTGTAATAATTTATGATTTGCTTGACCAGTACTTGTGTACTCGAGTACAAGTTTGCGTGTAATTAAATACTTACACCTATTATGATGTTTTATGCATACTGTTCAGTCCTAGGTAGCAAATGCAAGTGTGTATGCTAAGCCAAAAGTTATGTCTAATTTCCGACCATGCCCGTTTATTCATATGCAACATTTTGTCATACTTGCTGAAATAAAAGGGCTTTCCCCCAATGGTTACTAGTTTGTAACCATTGGTCATAAGCAATGCAATGTCATGTACTACAACTAAGGCTTGTTAAAATGTTCTGAAGAGAATGGGAAAAAAAGATTGGGGAAAAAAAGACTTAAAAACTAACTAAGCATGTTATAAGTGATAAATAAACTTATAAATAAAGTATGACAACCTTTTGCATCCAAATTCGTCCCTTGCGGATGACGTGTTGAAATCGCTCCACGCAGATAGCATGGAGGGGAAGGTAGAAGCCCAGCTCTGTCTGTGGCAAGATGATGGACAGAGCACAGGTGTTCTTATCCCCCTTCAGCTCCCCATCAAAGATGAGGGAGACAATGATGACACCTTTCTCTGCAAGGACAAAGAACTTGACATCCACTGCTCCACACTCGGCACTGCGCAGAATCTCACCGTTTAGCGTGTGGTTGGCTAGGAAAGTGATCTCCCCATCACTGAGCAGCAGAGATTGATCACCCCTAGGTGCCCAGATGTGGCGCACCCGTGGACCTAAAATGTTGTCCCAGTAAGCAAAGGTGGCAGCCAAAAGGGGGCATTCTCCGTCTAATGGTACCTCCGTCTTGGCAACAGCAGGTGACTGGGGTGGGTAGCCAGAAGACATATTAATGGATTTTTAGGGTTCTGATGATTGAGGTCTTCAGAAGTGTGTGGTAATAAACCTGGACAACCAAATAAAGGAGACATTTAAAAACGGTGCCTGTTGTAAAATAGATCACGATTAGCTGCTCGACTTTCGTGAATAAGTCACTGAGCAAAATATAGACCAACACGTTCTGTGGTCTACCTATTTATAATAAACATGATAATACATCTTTTTTAACAAATCAATCGTGAAATTATAGATTTGTGTATGAATCCAGATGCTCCATGCACAAACTGATGCCATCTGCAACACCATACTAGGCCTAGCCACCACTAGTTAGCACTGCCAATACATCGTGACATTTCAAGACGACAATGTGTATTGGATACAAATTAACAAAAAATAACGGATTCGTTATATAACATAACGTAATATAAAACAACTAACTAGACCAGTTCGTTAGCTAATGTACTAATATAACACATTTTAGCTGCCTACATTTCAATCTTGGAAGACATGGAATCTTACCACAACTCTGTCTTTACAAAAATATGGTCCAACTTGTTAAAAAACTGCTGTTATCTTATTTTGCAATAAACACAGACTGAGGTTGACCATGTTGTTATGATCATGGGTTGTTCACTACCCGATCCGTAGAGCAGCTAGCCTCGTGAGACCAGCCTGATCTCGCGAGCTCCATGATATTCCACTCACAGTTCAGACTGGCATTACATGACGGAGATAATTTGGAGCCGAATGCCAAATGATCGGCCAATCGGCGTTGGTTTTGAGGTGGGTTAAAGTGTGACGCAATGAGGAGCGACTCTTCAGTCTAAACAACATGGCGGCATCCGCGGATGTGATCGCGATGCGCGCAGCTATCGAGCAAGTTTTAGCAGAATTAGAGAGTATTCCTTCTCTAAAAGATGAGCAAAAAGCGGCACTGGAGGCTTTTAAACGTAAATTTGCGTTACACAAACGGCAAAGATCCTGTACCGACATGTTTACTTGATGAGCTTGCCTCGACGCTCTGTTATCACGTCATACGCTTCGTTCATCCGATTGGTTGATTTGGCCCGTCAATCACCAACATAGGCAGATGGTTTATCCAATCACCAACCAGTATTTTCGCCCCCTCCCAAAGACTCTCCAACGGAGCGATTCCAGATGGAAATGCTGAGCCAACGCGAATCATTCCATCTGGCGGAGTCAGGTTAGCTGAAACTATAATCCATGCATTTTTATTTCCCAGACTTTATCATTGTAATGCCCTTTTCTCTGGTCTTCCTAGTTGTGCTACTTTGTCAAGAAGACTTGACAAAAACAACAAAATTTGATCCTATAACACCCATTCTGGCCTCTCTTCACTGGCTACCAGTGCAAGCTAGAGCTGATTTTAAGGTTAATCTTTTAACTCATAATGCCTTGCATGGACTTGCACCACCTTACTTATCTGAGGTAATTATACCATATACACCAACATGCTCTCTCAATGCTGGTCTCCTGATCATTCCTTCAGTTAACAAAAAAAAGGCCTTCCATTACATGTTAAAGAAGCACGTTCAGATGAAATCTTTAAATCAAGACTGAAAACCTATATTCACTTAATTACAACCTACCCGAGAACCTAGAACTGAGTCGGGTCCATCACCTTTTCAAACGTGCCTTTAACATTGATGTTTTTAACGTGGTTTTTATTTACATTTTTATTATTTACTATATTCAAACATCCCTTTATCTTTGATGTTTTTAATGTGGTTTTATTATTAATTATATTCAAACATCCTTTAACATTGATGTTTTTAATGTGGTTGTTTTATTTAAACTATTTTATTTGCTTGTGGTATGTTTTGTCCTATGTATTCTTTTTACTTGTTCAGTGTAATTGGGACCATGCTGCATGGTGATTCTGTACTTTAAATACCTTGATAATTTTCCATGTGATTTCACCTGGCACTAATTTGAACCAATCAGAAACAGGGGCTGCAAATAACCACCAACGTCACCATTTTGAATCTCTTTCCCGTGCTGCACCTGCAGGGTACTACTCCTGGAGAAACCCAGGCCGTGGATCCTGGTTCGTCCAGGCCCTCTGCAACGTCCTCAATGAGTTTGGCAAGCAGCTGGAGATCATGCAGATCCTGACACGGGTCAACTACATGGTGGCCACCAGCTTCGAGTCCTGGTCTGAGGACCCGCGCTTCAGCGAGAAGAAGCAGATACCTTGTGTGGTCTCCATGCTCACCAAGGAACTGTATTTCAACTGACCACTGGAGGACTCCCATCCAGACGCTGACTCCCACACACTAGCCGACTGACTGTCACACTGGCTGACTGACTGTCACACTGCCTGACCAACTGTCTCGCAGACTTACTGGCTGACTGGCTGTCTTACGGACTCGCTCTGATGAAATTACTTGACTTACCAAATGATTGCTTAACTGACTGTCTAACAGGCTGTCTGTCTTGCCAACTGACTGACTTTCTTAGAGACTGTCTGTCTTAACCAATTGACTGGCCGACTAACGGTCTGCTTTGTTAGCCGACTGACTGACTGACTGACAGATCGACAGACTTATTGCCCAAGTGGCTTTGTCGACTGTTTCAGGTTCTGACAAAACTGTCGAAAACATTCAGGGATCATTTTAAAGGCCCAGCAAGGCGCTAGCCATGCTGGCTTGCTGGCTGTGCTGTGCATTGCATTGCATTCCTAGCTGGGTCACAAAACAAGCGCGCCTAATGAACAAAACCTTTTCCAGTGGCGCTTGCCGTTCATGGCGATACTTGCCTCTCCTTCTGCTTATTCCCCTTTCAGGAACAATGGCGTCACATTTGATCTGATCTTTGTCGACAGGCGATGTGAAATATCCATGTTATTCTACCAAATCTGCTAACATTTGCTGCCATTTTACGTGGGTTCAGGGAGTCCTATCTCACTGCGTTCGTATCCATCGTCCGGTATTTGAACTCGATTTTGGAGTTGACTGACTTGATTCTTGAGTGTGTGTGCAGCATGGCATGTGGGTGACTAACAGAGAGCCCCAGTACAACAACAAGCAATAGCGTTCAAGTGCTGTCTGTCTCGTGAAGGGCAGGTATATTGATTAGCCTCCACGCAACAGACTTCCAGTGTTGTCGAAAAACACATTAAAATGATTTCAGAATCCATCCTTAATAAACACACAAACTTTCCTTTCAGAAGCTATGGTAGCCAGCACATCCCTGTGGCTGGTTTAAGTGTATTTTTAGACCACGATGGAAGTCTTTGGCACAGGAGATTAGATTCTACCAACTATTAGTTCGGCAGTTGTTAAAACATTGTTTTTCTTGAGCGTTTCATCAGCGCCAAGACCAATTTCAATATACAGGCCATGTCCTTTAACAAGTTAAATCCTTCAGATCATCCACTCTAAACGTAACTCCACAGTCCAGTAAATGTATGTATTTTGTTATATTGCAGTTGACCTTAGATATGATTTTATTTTGTTATTTCTTGAATATTGTACAACTTATTGGAAACTAGATGTCAGCACACTTTTCCCTGAGTTAGTGAACAAAAAAAGAAAAAAGCAATTAAACTTTCCTATTGGGTCCCAATTTTGATGGGGTACTTACGTTGCGATAATGATGCGCCAAACTGTCCGTAGCAATGAGACTTTTAAAAATGCACTAGGTGGCGTGGACTTTTTTTTCTGTTGGGAAGCTGAGACTTAAAAGTTCAGTTCAGTTGAAGATCAGCTGGGAGTTGTTTTTGACGTTTATCAGCTGCCACAAATATTTATTTAAAAATACTATTTTGGGATAACAATAAGTATTTACTTATTGTACATAATTAAATAAGAAGATTAGAGGGTGTGTAAGAATAAAACAACTATTAATAATTATAATCGTACTGCCTCGATAGCATGACAGCACTCCTAGCTGCTAAAGTTCCCATCTAGCTAGTAGCACCATGCTAGTAATCTCAGGTTCCTCGTGTGTGATACTGAACTTTATATACTGTTAAGAAGTAGTCATCCTCTGCTGTTAATCCAAGAGTCATTAAAGTCCCATAAGAGCAACAGTCAAACTAAACTTTGACTAAACTTTGACATGACACGTTACTTTGTGCTGGGTATATATATGACTAGCCGCCAACATTTTAGATATTTATCTTAATTTTATCTTATATTTTACATATCTCTTACAGACTTCTAAAAGTACTGTAAACATTTAAATCTCATCAGATTGCTGAACCAAGCCTTCACTATTGCCCAAAGCACGACTGACCACACTGTATTTATGTATTTCAGTGTTTGTCAGAACAGTACTTAAGGCATACCTTGCTATGTATGTGTTCTTCTTAAGGCTGAGCTTTGCATTTAGAGTACAGTTAAAGCAGAAAATAAAGTTGAATCGACAAAGAAAGGTTTGATTAAAAAACAAAACAAACACATTTTCACTTGCTATATTTATTTCATACCTTTTAGGCGATATTTGCACAACTTTGCCAAATCAAAATATCCAAATATTTAGAAATGGAACAAAAAAAAACTTTTATTGAATGGTTTGCTTATTATTGTGATTGTTCTGTGTACCAATATTTACAACTTGAAACTTTTCACATGACAATACATCTGCTGGGGACAAAGTGTCATCATGTTTTTGCCCCAAAGTCATATTTTTTGTCAATCTCAGAGGCAGCTATTACTGATGGTGTTCAGAAATCGTTCCGTGCACACTCCACCTGTCAATTCATGTTTCCACATTTCCTCATGAGCCTGAGTCAGCAACTTTCGGAGAAAACAACACAAATACGCTTGAATTTCTTTTTGCGGTCGTCGTAATTTTCTTCATTTAAAAAAAATACTACGGCACCAGTCAAGCAAGCACAGATACAACTTTAAAATCCTCTTCATGCATCAATCTGTGATTTCTGAGCTGGTGTCCATTCAGTGCTGAAAGCAGTTTTTGCTCTGTGTTTTGGATTGGTATTTAATAAAAAGAGGGAAACATTGAACTCATTTTTAAAAGCTTTCCAGTGTTAAATGCTATAGTCCTCAGGAATACAATTTGAAAGGATTTGGATTAAATTAATATTGAGGTATGATTTGGCCCTGTTTTTTTATTTTTCAATGAGGGGCAATACAACAATGTTTAAATGACTTAAAATCAAAAGAATGCATATGTAAACATTATTTTATTGTATTAAACACCAAGAAAGAAGTTTCTTTGTTCAATCAAAAAAAGTGTTTGATAAAAAAAAAATCACAATTACAATCAAAACGACTTGTTCACCAACGCTTCCCTTACAATGGACATGCTAATTATACTAGCATACGTCCCAATAGCATTTAATAATAGCATATCCCTACTAGCATAAACTACCAATGAAAACTATCATTTAATTGGAGACCTATTTTACAAATTTGACTTTTCCTTGCCTTTGCTCCAATAAATCGCTAACGACAAAACTGAGCCGACTCAAGTTGAGCCGGTAGTGACGTAGCTCAGTTCTGAGCCATTCCAAGATGTCAGGGACGGACAGAAGCAAAACCATGTCCCCTGTGCAATAAAATGGAAAAAAACGAAAAGAAATTGCTGTCCAATCTCCTGAAAGACCAATGAATCATCATGAATTTTCCACATCCAGAAATATTTACTTTGTTAAATGTCATGGGTCCAACACTATACAAACAGAAAATTAGGACTAACACTAACCATGCAATATGAATACATAGTCACTCAAAACCTTTGCTGCTTCTTGCTCCCACTTTGTGTCAGACTTTGCGCCAAATTATCAGCTGACCATAAACGTATAAAAACAATGCTATAAAAACGATATACTAATGATGTGTTTCTGACGTATATCTTTGAATGTAACCAGAGTTAATATATTGCATGGTTGGTTTTAAGCTTGATTTTGTAAAACAATGAATCATCTCACTTGATATGATTCACACTTCAAGGGTTGAGCTGCAAATATGATATCAAAACAGAAAATCCCTATGAGAAAATGAATGGGGCAGCAAAAAGCTAGGACACCTTAAAGGACAATTCTGGCGCAAAATGAGACCATATGAGCATAACACATGTCCACCAAGTTGGACCGTTCGCTGGGAGCAGTTTTCATTCTAGTCGAATGTAACCAAAGTTCTCGACTGGTCATGACTGTTTTCCAAAGATGGCGCCCGCTTGTTTTTGTGAAGGCACTGGCTTTCTAAACTTTCTTTTTAATAAACTGTCTGTACACTTACAAAGTTCTCAATGCTTCGTTTTACATGTAGGGACCCTCATTATGCTGCCGTGGAAGTGTGGTGCGATTTTGAGCCTTGTTAGTGGTATAGAATTGCGATTTATTTTACATGAATATCTGCCCCCACAGCTACCGTTATAAGCTAATTAGCGTTTTAAGCTAATTAGCGGTTTTTGTGAACTTTGGTTCCATTGGACTAGAATGAAAACTGATCCCAGAGAACGGTCCAACTCGGGGGACATGTGTTATGATCATATGGTCTCATTTTGCACCGGAATTGTCCTTTAACCCACGTGAACTACCAGGCCTCTGGTGGTCCATACGGGTACTGCAGGTGGGATCCCAAATCAATGGAAAACATGTTCAAATTGAATTTCTTTCAATTCATATTTGTTTCAACCTATCATGTTACTGGAGGCGGGGATCTGGCAAAACCAAACTCGAACAATAGTAGTACATTTAAAAAACAACCTGTAAAGGTTTCAAATCAACACCGGTTTTTCTTGTTCGGTCGAAACAAAACAGTAAACAAGGCGTAACTCCACTCCTTGCAGTTGTTGGCTTTTATGCTGTCTCCCCACAGAAGTTCTGCTATAAGATAGTAGGACTGCTGGATCCGAGATTAGCTAAGCGATCACCCTTTTCCCATGATTCACCGGGACACGTCACTCAGTGTCCCCAAGCGTGTCATGCTACTGGTAGAGCAAAGCTCCGGGCGGCATTGCTCTCAGGATCTCAGGACCACACAAGTTTCTCTACCATGACAAGGTGACAATCCACGAAGAAGACACATATACACACACACTTGAATGCACAGACACAGACGTGCATGCACAGCACACACACATGTGCAGACACATACATGCACAGACACACACACAGAAATAAAGAAAATCACAATTGTGATCATACTAGAATGAAGTAGCTCGGTAGCTGGCTATCATTACTGTACAACATACATGCATCCAATGAGGCTCTAGTCTGCATTATTTGTTCTTTTGTTGATTTTGTTGTTGTTGCCGTTATGTAACACCAAAAGTAATTACTACTATCCGTCTGCAAATGCCTGAAGGGCGCTCTGTGCTGGTTACTTTTAATCAGGTCCTTGATGTCATTTGGACTTGTGGGTTCTGAGGAGAAGATTTTCGAAGATGAGTTAGATGTCCCCAAGCAATTTGGTGTAAATCCGAGTCATAGTTTAAGAATAGGTGCCCGTTTATGTGTGATTTTGAGCAGGAGTGCTTAGCTTAGCATAGCTAACATCATTTTTTGAGCTATTGACCCCAAACTTGGCTTCTATGTGGCTACATAGTTTCAAAGCCCTGGCTCATTGTGAGGTGACTTGTGAAGCCCTGGAGGGTTATGATGGGTTAATAATTCCCCATTCAGCAAAGAACAATGTCAAAAATTCCACGAACCCCCTGGGGGCAGGAATGTGGTCGCTCAACTGTCGTTATTATTACTACAAGCTCCTTCCTTGTATTCATTTTTTCTCATGGTTTGCTTCTCAAGTTTCTTCCCTGTCTGATGGATGCGGGCTGCTGTCAGACTGTTGATCTTCAACTTCAAGACACAACACAATAATGCTACAACACAACACACCTAAAGAATAACCATACAACACTACAACATAACAACTGAACACAGTAAACACGACACAACTTAACACAACACAATATCAGAGCTCACTGTAATCTCCAGCTGCTTGGTGTCTGGTCCCCGTCGGTCGTAGGTCCGGGGGTGTGTTACGATCGCGCGCCGGGGGGGGGGGGGGGGGGGGGGGGGGGGGGGGGGGGGGGGGGGGGGGGGGGGGGGGGGGGGGGGG
>JAOPJH010000058.1:10029762-10040044 GCA_027122575.1 Merluccius polylepis
GTGTGTGTGTGTGTGTGTGTGTGTGTGTGTGTGTGTGTGTGTGTGTGTGTGTGTGTGTGTGTGTGTGTGTGTAGGTTACTGGATGAGAACAAGAAGCACCAGGATCTGATTCTGGGGATCTGCTCGGAGAAGGACACCATGCGGGGGGAGCTGAAGCGGAGAAGCGAGACGGAGAGGCTCCACGTGGCCACCATCAGTAAGGTCAGTGTCATGGAAACTAAGCCTGCCCTGATACCGCCCTAAACACCTCGCACACCTGGCCGCCCTAACACCATGATAAAGTATCTTTACTTTACCGTTACCATAGATACCACTGCATGACGCTTGGCTCATAGTGGACATGGACCTTGGTTTTAATTAATTGTCACTATTTGGTTTTACAATATTAGGGGGAAAATATTTAAATTTTAATCTTGATAAATGGGTTATATATTGATTATCCTACATTAGTTTTATGTATTGATTAAACTATGTTTATATCTGGATTAGGATGTATATGGACTTAATTAGAGTTATACATTAATTCATTTCATTTGGGTTATAAATTGTTCACCCTCAATGGTTATAACATATTGTTTACTAGGTCCAATGATGTATAGTATGCTAGGGATGCAAGCAATACAAAAACATTATGATCGAAGACATGGTCCAAATCTCAGCTCAGAGTACTCGTTTTGTAGGTCCACAATAGTTTCCATCAATTTACACATATCAAAAGTCAGTATTATTCCAGAGTCACACCCACACCAGAGCTCCACACACTTTTCTACCTGCTTTTTACTGGTGTAGAGCTAGAGGGATACACTTCTGAACAGCCATTTGAATGTTATATCCATTAGGAAATGTTTCTAAACATGAGATGTACTTTTAACCTTTATTCGTCCCCGAGGGGGAAACTGGGTTGGTCACCCATGCACACAATCACCAACCTCCCAAAGACACGTACGATACATCACATTCCCAGAGGGCTTGATCATAGCTCAGTGTATAACATACAAAAGTAATGAAGTAAAAACATTGTGATAAAACATTTGATGTTAAAACAGTAAGAAGCTTGAACAATAAATATAATTTACATGTTAGACATTTTAACAGCCGAAGGCACAAATTACTTCCTATAATACTTCCTAGAGTGGAGGCAGGCGGAGGCATGCCAATTATAGAGGCTTTTAATCAGCTTGTCGATTTATGTTTCTGTCACCAACAGCAATGCTGTTAGTTAGGCTAAGCTATTGTTGAGGGCAGGGTAGCCTACTTTGTAATTTGCCTGTTTTATAGAAATATTTACCAAACGAAGGCTCTATAGAGGAGTGTTGCTGCCCCACAGCTTCGCCTGAAAGCTGGGCAAGTATACACCGCTAGCCACACTGGGACGATGATGGCGATCGCGTCTTCGAACTTAAAAAAAACCCTGACATTCAAACTGCATAAGCTGCTGTTGAGATGTGTGTGGTTTTTTTTATACACCACCACAGCAGCGCTATGCTGCTATAAAATCCCCTTTTAGTTTTGATGTTGGGATGTGCCTGGCGGTCATCATTATAAGCTCCACCTACCTGGACCAGCCACTAACGCTGGCAGACTAACCTTATTTATACAGCCTCTCAACAACAATGCATGACTGCCCAACAGAAAAAGCTTTATTTTAGACTATTTAATATATCCTGCTCTAAAACTTCGGCAAAAGTACATATCAACATAATATATCATGTATTTATAAGATGTCAGAAAAATGAGTACAAAATGATTACGATGACAATATCTATGCATTTGTTTATGGTTTTGATGGATGAATACACGTTCACACACGTTTGCACCCCTAGTATATATGTGGGGCCAAAGTGCACCATTATCATCTAAAAATACGTTGTTTTTAATCAAGGGGAGGAAAATATCAGCCATGAATTAGTTTTGGACCTCACCCTCCATCACTGTAGTCGACAGGGAGGTAAGTTAAATGCCATGTTGCAGCCCTGGTCGGAAGGAGATTGCTTTTCCTAATTAAGTGGAGATGTGTTTCCCCCGTGCCGCTGGATATGCAAGCAGGGTTAAACAGCCAGGTTATAGAGGGAGTGGACAGAGCTCCTCCACCACCACCACACTGCCACGATCACAGACCGGCCGGGATGACGTAGCCCATCTCTGCCGTCGGCTGTCTCTGTGTTTTGTTTTGAATGTTTGTTTTCTTCTTCTCTGTTTTCCCTAAAACTCTTCACTCGGTGTGTGATGTATAGAAGCGCTTATCGCTTCGCCACCGCGCTCAAAGGCCGCAATCACACAGCTATTCATGGATGCCAGGCGGGCCGTGATGTTGCCATAGCGCAGTTAATTAATACTTCCTGTGTTTGTGTGAGTGTGAGATGGAGGTGAGGGGGTTACGGGCTTTCGATTATGTGTTTTCTAGTCGCGCCGTGGTCTGTTGTGCAAGAGGGCTTTTCTAGGTGCCTGAATTTGTGTCCTTGTGTGTTCTGTTCCTGTGTGTTTTTTGGAGAAATCGATGGTCACAGACTTGCTGTCTTCTGAGTGTGAGCACTTGATAGTACCGTGCTCCTGGTGAATATTCCTGATGTTTTTTTTGTAGGGGCAGGACCCCCTTAACAGACTAAATTTAAGGGGGTTCGACTCCCAGTCGAAAGGCCCTGGCTTCAATCCCCAATGTCCACAGCCTAGCCTGTAGGCATTCTGCCGCAAGACGCCCCCCTAACCCCTACCTGCTCTTTAATGACTGAATGACTGTAATCCTCTTTGGATTACAGTGTCTGCTCAGTGGATCAATAGTAAATAGTTCACCACCGTTTGTTTACGACATGTAACAAACGGTGGTGAAACTGATGTTTTAGGCCATAGATTTGTCTCAGGTTTTACTTGATAGGGGCGTGTCTCCCTCATGTCAAAACTCCCATGTGCCTCGGGCTGGAAAGAAATGCTAACCTTCCCTTTCCAGTTCTGTCAGTGTTAACAATAGCCTTAACATACAAGTCCGTTGCTAGCGGTGAGTCGGGTTGCTGTCTAACCTGAATGGCCTGATGATTCGTGATTTAGGCCATGGCCACAAAGTATGTTACGGCAGTGCATGGCCCTTGATAATTGTTGGCCGTACCAAACTGATTTTAATATATTATTTATAATATGGTACAATAATATGGTCATATAATATAATGTCATTATAAAGCAGTTTGCCCCCATAAAAGAGGCACGGTACAAAACAAAAGTGCTGGTTGGGTCCACTAATGAACTTGTCTGGGAATGACTGGGATTGTACGGGTGTGGTGTATCCTCGCCCCACCTCCTTGTTTTGTGTAGTTTGTACTTCCTCAAAGCCCGAAATGCCGTCAAGTATCATAGCTTCATTTAGCTGCACCGTTGCCATAATGTGAGTGAACGGTAATCGGTCAGCTCCTTGGCTACGTATCCCGGGGAGAAAAGGACTCCACCCATTAAATCTGCTGGAAGGAATAGAAGGACATTGATAAACTAAAATATTGTGAGATTGCAATGGATTCCATGAAACATCATTTTCTGATGCTTAATGAACACCTTGATAACTTGGTAACATAATTAGAAGTAAACTACGTATTTCTGTTGACAATGACTTTAAGATATTGGTATATGTAATACAGTGTAATCAATGTCCCTAGCGGCTGACCCACATGCCAACAAACCAGCAAACATCAGCAAAAATTAACGTATCAGGAAGTTCTACATAGATACACGTATATTGTGTATTCATGGTTCTTCATTTCTCTGTGTTGTAGCTGGAGAACCGACTGGACGAGCTGTTGAAGGAGCTGAGGGAGTCGCGGGACAAGCAGGTCCACCAGGACCAGAGCGCCAAGGCTTCCCTGCAGCAGGTGCAGCGTGACATGGCCCAGCGCCTCGAGCAGGTAGAGGACCACCATTGTTTCTGCACCAATGACTTGTACTGGTATTACATGGAAACCTGATGTCAGACTTAAAAGAGAACTCCTTCGTGCGTGGGAAACCCAGTTGTAGCCTTCAAGGTGAAAGAGATGGGGGGGGGGATGGGGGATGGGGTCATGGCTCAATGCTATTATAGTAAAGTGGTTCCCAACCTTGTCTACCCAGCCTACTTTTCTTTTCTCTGTCAACTCCCCAGTGACCACACACTGTGACCTAGTCACACAGCTGATGACAAATCATTGGTTCCCTTTTTTGTCGTGTAATCTTTTTTTTTTTTTTGGTCTGAAAATGTTTGCAAACTACTTTTTACTAAATTTGTGAATATGCTTTCCCCACACATCGTTTTATCCCTTATCAACATCTGCCACACTAAGAGATCAGTAGTAGTTTACTCGTGGCTACAAATCATGAGACAGTCTAATCGTACGCATATACAGGACCTTTTTAGGAGACCTTTCAAACCTTTTAAAGAAAGCTTAAATCAAAAATGTGTCATCCAATATCTATCTTATAAGTCAGTAATCTCTCACGACCCCATCTGCGTCAGCTGAACCCAAGTGGGTTCCTGACCCCGTCCATCCATCCATCCATCTTCTTGCCGCTTATCCGGGTCCAGGGCACGCAGGCAGCCGGCATAACTGGGCAACTTTCTCCAGCACTTCCTGTGGGAATTCTGAGGCGTTCCCAAGCCCAGCTGTGAGATATAATCCCTCCAGCGGCTCCTGGGTTGGCCCCCGGGGTCTTTTCCCAGTTGGCCGTGCCTGGTGCACCTCCTCCAGGGGGCATCCTTACCAGGTGCCCGGACCGCCTCAACTGGCCCCTCTCGATCCGGAGGAGCAGCGGTTCTACTCCGGTTCTACTGGATAGAGATAAGGAATAGGAAGTCTGAATCGATTCCTATCCTAGCTCCTATCTCCAAGGTTCAGCCAAGCCACCCTGCGGGGGAACCTCATTTGGGCCGCCTGTATCCAAGCCTTATCCATGACCCGACCCCCATGGTTGGGAAACACCGCCTTAAATACGCCTTAAATAAAAAATACATTCCCAGGGGGATGTGGAAGTGCAGACAGGTGTGGCTTTCCCAGTTTGTTGCAACCTACATGTCTTGACAATGGTGCAAGTCCTGACTACCTCGGGGCAAGTGAGTAGTCAATGAATGCTGGGTTGGCAACAGAAAAGCTATACAAATATTGAAGTAAATAATGGCTGCCGAGACAAGTACCTGGAAGACGATAACCAAAAATGTTACTGATATATATATATGTAAATACTGTGCATGTATCTGTCTGCTAAACAATATTTACTTGTAAATACTGTCCATTTATCGTCATGCTTTTATCCTAGGTGACTTGCAGTTCCTTATTTTAGATATGTGAGCATACTTTAATAAGCAGGTAGGGTTTAGGCATCTTGGCTCAAGGATGCCTACAGGTAGTCCGCAGTAGACTGTAGACAGTGGGGTTTGAACCCAGAACCTTTCAGCTTGGAGTCAAACAACCTAGCCACTACGCTATCCCCCCCACCCAAATATTAATGCCGTTTTTGAACTGATCTGGCCCCCTGATTTCATCACTGTACAAATCAATGAGGAAGAACAGCAAAGCTTACTGCTTGCTAAGCCCGCCAAAGCTAGCTAAACCCTTTAGAGCTAGTGACATTGTTCTGTGACCGGGGGGGGGGGCCATGAGTACATGTTTTTTATTCATAACTTGGATGTAACCGTGCTTGCAGCTGCCCTCCCTTGACAGCCCTGTCACACTCAACAGAGTTCAATTTCACCGTCTGCTGAGCAAAGGGGGAAAAAAGGGATTGTGTGGATGGCCATCCTTCTCTGGAAATCTGCTCTTCCCCGGTACCTGCCCCTGCCTTCTCCTGCTGCTGTGCTCCTCCATAGATTGGAGATGATGGATCATTGGAGAAAAAAATAAAATAATTTTGTGATAAAAAAATATATATAAAAGGTGGTCAGACCCTCCCCATTTTTTGATTTATCAGTTAAAGAGAAAAACCCCAGGGGAACAGCTGCGGTGCCAGAACATTCTCACTGGGGGAGCCATGGGGGAGGGTCTGGATTATTTATAGCAGGTGCCAACACATTTTGTGGACATAACAAATTATAAAAAATAAAATAAAAAAAACACTGTCGATGAACGTGATTTGAACCTGGGCTAACGTTACAAAATGTTCAACGTTAGGCTATAAAACAGTGAACGAACATTCACGAACCGAATCATAGTCACCACAGAAAATATCAGTGGATTAATATAATATTGTAGCAGTGAGCCGAAACGACCCGTGTGCGACCCACTTCATTGTTTTCCTATGAGGGGAGGGACCATGCGCCCGAGCTCTTGGCGTGTTTCCGCCGAGAAGAGGCGCTTCGAAGTTGAAATTACGCGCATACATAGTCTACCGGCAGTCTATATGGTGATGGTGACTCCCTATTAAATCAACCTAGGGACTCCTCAGGAGTCCAAGTATACCTACTGCAGACTTGGTTGATTGTCTCCCACCCTCCCACACTGTTTTGGAATAACAAAAGTGAAGCGCTCCATATTTCAACTGCATTCATCCATGCATGAATATAATAAGACCATTATGAATGTGACACTACGTTATCACACACTGAATGTTGAATATGAACCAACCAATCATCACACAATGAAGCAGCAACGACATATAATTTGATAGTTTAGTTTTGTTACATTCAGCCAATCCAATTTCATAGGATATCTGTATATATCTTTATTTTTATTCTATAAATATTTTAACCAAAAATTACAACTAGATTACTGGGGGTGCTTAAGGGGAGCTAAGACTTTTTCAGGTGGGGGGGGGGGCTTTAACGCCCCCTAGCCCCCCCCTTGCCATCACCACTGATCGGGATCAGTCGAAATGTTCGGATGTTTTTAAATGCTTGTGTATTTTGCTATTGTTGAGCTGCTGCTGAAATAAAAGTGGATGTTTAATACAAAAAAAGATGACAAATGAAGGACTGTGTATGGAAAAAGGTTGTATTGTCAATAATTCGTAAGAAACGACGGTTAGGAACGATGTTTTTCATCCATTGTTGTTGTCTTGAGTCTGAGAACCGACAACCCATGAAACAGTTTTTCTCGTTTTTTCTCTTTCAGCTGAATAAGAAGTGTGACGAGGCCCGACAGGAGAAGGAGACCATGGTGATGAAGTATGTGAGGGGGGAGAAGGAGGCACTGGACCTGCGGAGGGACAAGGAGTCGCTGGAGAAGAAGCTGAGGGAGGCCACCAAGGAGGTGGATCGCCAAGCCCTTCGAGGGAACCAGCTAGCCCAGGAGAAAGGCCGGCTACAGCAGCTCCACGATGCTAAGGTAATGCTAAACGGTCACTTTATAATGCTAATGTCACACTACAGCAGCTCCATGATGCTTAGGTAATGCTAACAGTCACTTCATGACTGTTAGCGGTATACGGTAACTCAAAGTAGTCACTAGCGGTCTAACGGTTCCCATAAAAAACCATACCATACGGGATGACACACGGTTCGGTGCGCACACAAGATTTTACTGCATTTAGAAGTCACAGACATTTAATTATTATAGACGGTGGTATACTAGCGAGAGCATGTCAAACATGTTGAGCCGTTTACGATACAAGGAAATCACTAAAGGCTTGGGCGTGTTTATACCTAAAGGTTTACAGCCATATTCCGCAGTTGAAGATGCAGGATTTTAATACGTTAAGATTATTGCACTTAAAATTGTTTTGTTTTGCGTAATGTTGTTTTAACTAATGCAAACATGTAAATAAAGTGCCAAATATACTCTTATGACATTCATGTTATGGCACAGGGAACTGAGAATTTGATGTGATAGTAGTGCGCCTACCCATGGTTTATAAAGATCAAATAAAAAAAATATAATGCCAAAAACCGTGAAACTAACCGAACCGGTACAACCCTACTAGTCACTGTTGCATGCCATTATAACAATAAAATCTGTTGTTTGTGCACCAACAACTAAGGGTATTGTATGTAAACTTGACACCAGACTTAAAAAAGAACCCCTTTGTACAATGTGGAAAACCCTTAAAGGTGAAGTGTAGTCTTAAAGGTGAAAGAGAGATGCTGAGAAATAAGAGCTGTGTTGCCACCAGAGTAAATCTTGTCCCTAAAGCTCTTTTCACACCGCCGCGTGGTACCTCGCCGCCTCCAGTCATTTCAATGACACAGCTACTACTATGGCAAATGCGTGGCTTGATTTGCAAGCTGGTTGTACCAACATAGAGGAGACATGATGTGATGTACACACTCCTGTAGGCTACATTAGGTGGCGATATGCATCTTCAAGTTGTTTTTGCGATCTGCCATTTAAACCAAGAGAGAGAGCGAGAGAGGGTTGTACCAACGCTATGACATTCACCAAAGCACCTTTTGGGGAACGCTCTTCCAGGTAGGCGGTTGTCAGAGGGGTTGCCGCGCACGGTGTGAAAAGGGCGTAGTCATAGTAGTAGACTACCATTCAAAACAAACACTAACACCATAATCATCACAGATTGAACACATACAATCAAGGAGGGCCAGCCCCAGACACACACTGGGAGTCAACTCCTAATAAAACCAATAATAATACGTTGTGTATTATTATTGGTGTAAGCAAAGTGGATCGTGGAGGCTCACACCAACGATCTTCTGGCTGACATCCACGGTGGCTCAGACTAAGGCTGCCGAGCCAGCAGATAGGTGTGAAAGATAAAACAGTACTCAATAAAAGAGGAGTAAAATACCTTGCTCTCTTATAATAAACGGCCAATAATAATTTGATCCACAGAACAGAGGAGGGTTTACCATATTAAGTAATGGGACAAGCGCCCAAACATTGCAACATTTGTATATATAGATAATGTTACAGGATTAGCGGATGAAATGGCCGGGAAGCACCGCTTGTCCTTCACTCTCCTTGTCTCCCCTTCTTTGCCCATCTTTCTTTTCCCATCTGCATGCCACCAGGAGGGCGAGGTGAGCCGGACGACCCGAGAGCTAGACAAGCTGAAGGAGGAGATCAACTCTCAGCTCATCAAAGCCAAGTGGGCTCAGAATAAACTGAAAAGTGAGACCGACGCCCACAAGGTAGGTTCCACTTCCACCACACCAGAAAATGCCCCAAAAAACGGTGGTTTTTAGGGCATGCAACTCCTTTTTTAACATCTGAAAATTATTCTTTAGGTCTAAAATAAACCCCAACTGGGAACCGTTTCCCCACACGTGTTGTTTTAACCCTTACAGCGTCAACCTGTAATATCAAAATCCCAATGAATGTATGTGAGTCAGGCCACAGAAGTTGGTATTAGGAGTTCCCTCGTGGGTCTGAGTTATTCGTCTGTTCGGGATCTTTACGTAACCCTTCAAACCTTGTTTCATATTTTTTTCTTTTTCTCAAGAATTCACCATCAAATATCTATACCTTTTATAGGTATCTATAGCTTTTATAGGTCCCATAACATGGTAAGAAAGCATAACAAACAGGGCTACCAGAGCCAAGAATACAATTCACGTATTGGCAATTAAAATGAAAATGAAAATAAAAAATACGTTTTTTTTTTAGGAATAGGCTTTTAGTAAAACGCTTAGTAGAACATCTAGGCATTATTAGACGGCCACTAAAAGTACTTTAATGTCGTCCGAGAGGCAATTTGTTGTACAGCACAGAACATATAGCCACATTACAAGCACATCAGATTTAAAAAAAGTATGTATTATTTTGTGTAAATCTGTTACACTTAATTATATGTAAAATAATTGTAATATTTTAGTGTAATTGGAAAGTTCAATGACTTTGTTTATTTAACTCTTCACTGTGTACCATTGTCATTTCAATAAAATTAAAATGGCAAAATATAATTTGCATAGGAGTTATTTGAACATATTTGCTGGAAATGGCCAGTAATGCCAACAGCAATTTCTCATTGTAATCTTAAAGATGAGGGCTTTAGTCTCTTATCTGTGTAGGTAATCCATAACCAATGACATTATTTTAGGCATGACATGTGTGCTTGAGGGAACAACACAAGGTCAAACATAAAGTATATGAAAAAAAACAAAGTCCATGACATTGATATTATGGACAGATGCTGATTGGGTTAACATTCTGTGTGTGGGGAAGCAGATACACAAAAATGGAAGAAGTTAGGGTCTTAAAAATGTTCAGACCTAATAATGAGGTCAGGGGCCAAAAAAGGCCACCACAGCTTTGCACACTGTGACATTAAAACCCACCTTTGGTCTTATTTCCCGGAACGAGTGTGGCCCATTAGATGATGATGATGATGATGATGATGATGATGATGATGATGATGATGATGATGATGATGATGATGATGATGATGA
>JAOPJH010000058.1:10103025-10114048 GCA_027122575.1 Merluccius polylepis
CCCCCCCCACCATCACGTGTTTTAGCTCTTAAATTTCATTCAAGGTGGGATTAAAAAGGTCTTAAAAAGTCTTAAATCTGACTTGCTGAAACCTGCAGATACCCTGAGTGAAGTCTGACAGAAAAGTGGGGTTGAAAGCGAGGGGAGTGACATGCAGCAGAGGACCACTTCATGGCCACGTTTTCAAGTGTCACACATACGATTTCTTTTGTTGTTGTTTTTATTTACGTCATTGTTCGATGATGTATTTGTTCATCCAGGCACCGGGTTTGCAATTGACGCCTTCAGTTACGGAGAGATTGAGGGGATCTCCAGCTACTTCCTGACCCACTTCCACTCGGACCACTACGGAGGACTGACCAAGAAATCCACCGCTCGCATCTACTGCAACAAAGTAGGTCGTACCTCCTGGTCTCGGCGGCTCTGTGGAGAATAAGTGAATTATGGGATTACTCATACATCAAACATGTTAATATGAATGAATGTGTGTACATGTGATGTGGGGTGCTTTATTGTTACTTACTTATGTATTTATGGGATGTGGCAGACTAAGACCAATGGTTTGGATCTAAAAATAAAAAGATCCTGCACATATAATTCCATTTAGAGGCGCCTAACATTCCTGCTATGTGTAAAAAAATATATAAAAGATCACTATCTTCCAATAGATCCTAGGCTATGTGCTACTCGACAAACTGTATAAAAAATCCTTTCTGCATATTTATTAAGTTATCCAACACCTTTCAAGTATACTTTGAATGGTGTTCTATTGCCCTAACACATCTATGTAAATGCATTGTCTGTTGCTCTAAAGATACATCCAAGTTAGGGTACATGCGTACATAGGTGCCATTTTTGAGAGAGAAAACAAAAGCGGACACGTACAACCATGAATATAAAACACTAGCCGATATTTCTCCATTAACAAGCCTCTCCTCCACTCCATTACCGTGGAGATTCGCGCTGCCTCTTATCAGTTAAACTAATGTACTCGGCTCGCCGTTTCCCGTCGTGAATTCTAATTGGTCCTTGGGCTCTCTCTGTCGGAGCTCCAGTCCGCTCGTCATCGTTAGGCCTCTGGAAATTGAACAGATTGATAAAAAGCACTGGCTTTTATTCTTGAGTGGCTGGTTCAAGTGGAGGACTGACAAATGCTTTTAAGAACCATTTTAATTTGTGGATTTATTAGCTATATATGGATATTTATATTGGATATATATATTGGATATATATAGATATATGCACTTTAAATGTATGCACTTTAAAATTTAAATGTATTGTGTGAACACAGAATACCAATGTAATCATTGTTGCATTTTTTTAATAATGAAAGTTGAGGAAGCTGAGAGTATAGCATGTGTGTGCCTGTTTTGTCATGATAATGAGATAATGAGATAATAAGTCGTTATCCCGTCGATAATAAATCATTATCCTGTCGACGGCTTCACTCACAAGCTCAGACCGGGGGCAGCGTTACAATATCTAGCTTTCAGGAAAGCCTTGTTTTGCTTCCCACTGTAGGAACTGTGTTAACATGCAAGTACTGTGGCTGCACTCATTTGTAACACTTGGGTTATGCCGTTTAGAGACATCATTATTTTTGATTTTGATTTCGCTCATCTTTAAACGCAGAATAAAGCAGAAGGAATTATTAATTATCGGGGAGCAGTCTTGTCCTATAAGGTTATAGATACTTCAATAGTTTCAACTAACATGGGGATGTGTGAATAATGAATAATAACAAGTGTAGGACTACTTTTTTTTGCGCAAACCGACAAAAAAAAAACACGGGAGAGTGGAGCCTCTTCTCCAGTGAGATGCAGGCTGGTTATTGCATCCTATAACTGAGATCAATGAAACAAGCTATACGTCTATGGTTAGTGTAGCCTACCTGTATTGAGAGTCTGGGCAATTCAAAGAGGAATTATGTTAAATGCACAACAAACATTAATTGTCTCAGTGATTGAACATAATGACGGCACATCTTGTCCAGAATTCGTCTTGCACAATCGTTGCACAATCGTGTCAATCAGCAAGTTGATGGGTGTATATCGTCCGATAATGATCGGTGGCTAGCCGATCAGTGCATCCCATTCCCTACTCGATAACCTTCTCCGTAGTTGACCAACATTTATTTGAATATTGTCTCTAACTGACAGACACACAAGTTTTGATACAAGTGAATGCTTTCAGCAATAAACATTTCACGTTCTGCCATGATTGAGAACGTGATGGGAAACATGAATATGAAGCCACTGATTTAGTCGTGAAGAGTATATACTGTATTCACTGAGTTAGCCTAAAGCTTGATGTGTCTTTTGTCAAGCAGGTCGTGATTCACTGGTGATGGACTGATCCTTGGTCCTTTGCTAAAAAATAAAACATCTCTGGGGACGCAAATTGTTGTCAGTCCTCGTATATTCACGGGCCAACTTTGGCTAATTTGGTCACAAGCAGAGCTAACTGTGGCTAGCTAGGTCACAAGCCAACTGTAGCTAGCTGGGTCACAGGCTAACTGGCTATCTGGATCACAAGCTAACTGTCGCTAGATGGGTCAAAAGCTAACTGTCGCTAGATGGGTCAAAAGCTAACTGTCGCTAGATGGGTCACAGCCCAGGGCAGTTGGAAGTGACAGAATCAACAGGGAGGGAAAACATGACATTAATTCAACTGTCTTTCTAGGGAGAAAGGGATTTTATTATTTTATTTTCTTGAGGGAAGCTGTAGGCTACAATTGGCTCAGAAAACTTTCCAGTCCGTAACTTCTCTGGCTCATCTCTTGTGCAGGTCATGCCCTGTGTATTTTTCATCGAGACATTTCTTAAAATATGTCGGCTTATTGAATTACCAAATTGAATGGAAAATGGAACGTACTCGGGGCTGACCACACTGGCACACAGTCTGTTGAACTCGCTGTATTTTTAGCTCCTGGTCAGCCCTCTGCTTCGCCGTATCCATGGTTATGAATTGATATAAAATTCATGAGGATGTAACTCGTATGTAATATTTTATTTTTTGCATTGATCCAGATAGTAGAGGGAACCATACAGACAACATGAAATTTACCTTTTATCGCTTTAGCTCATTTACTCCAAAAGTGATTTGTCGGCAGGATTGTGTTTCACTTGCATCTGAAAGGTTGTGTGTTTGAACCCCAACCTCTGCAGTCTACCTGTAGGTATGTTTGAGCTTGAGCAAGATGCCCCCCTGCTCCTTAATGACATGTACCGGTAGGCCTATCTGAATTCACTATCCAGTCATTTTGGATAAAAGCGTCTGGAAAAGTGACTCAAATCAAATGAGTAGTTTTTGTGAAGCCGAGTACACGCGTACGCGTTTTCATTACATTCCAATGACGGATAACATCGACTTCACTGTTGGTGTCCTAAGCACTCATGATATTGCAAATTCAATCCTGAAAGATGAATGCAGATACTTTGCTGAACCCCGCCTGAATGTCTGTAAATGGGTCGAATTCCCGTTTAGTTGATTGACAGATAAACCTCACTACCAATGACTTGAAGAATGCTTATAACCACCAAACCACATCGACTGCTTCCAGTCTCGAGGCTTCTGCTTCGAAGCCTCAGAGAAGCAGCATTACAATGGTTGCTATGACCCTGATTGGGTCTAGGGATGCGAGTGATGGGTGTCCCTAGCAAGCGCGTTGCCGGGGGTAACCACCTCCTCCGCTGTTGAACAGCTCAGGGTAAACCTTGGTCCCAATTAGGAGGACTAGGCAACATATCGATACCGTAATATGAAACTAGGTATCGTCTTAGATTTTGGATATCGTCAGTGTTGTATCGTAAGTGTTGTCTTTTCCTTGTTTTAAAGGCTGCATTACAGAAAAGCAGGGATTTAGAAACGGTTCAAAGAACGAAAACAAAAACCGTGAACGTAATCGAAAACGGGAACAAAAACAATTTCAAGTTGTTCCGGAGTGAAAACGCTATTTTCAATTTTAGATACCATTAGAGTAGATGAGGTTAATAACGCTATTTATCGTTCCAATTCACTTCTCTTGAAATGTTATTGCGGATACATTATCGCCCCTGGCCCTGCATTTAGCCTTCAGCTGCACCCACACCCATCCTATTATTGTTGTTTAATCACATTTGTAGCGCTAGCATGTTCGAATTGTTTCTTTGCAAAAATCCCCATTTTATTTTAATTATTTAACCTCGTCTTTTTGGTGGGTGGTGTGGGGGGGGGGGGGCTGTCAGGCTACATGCAGGTAGGCCTAAATCTGGTGCGTTACTCATTCAGCCTTGTACAAAGTTGCAAATAATCCGTTGTTTCTTTCTTTCTGATGCTTATTTATTTTTATCCAATTATTGATATATAAATAATTTTGTAAAGGCAATGACATTTAAAAAAATAATGTTCTTAACTGTTCTCCTATGAGATTCTAACCAGTTATTAATTAGAGGAGAAGCCTGGGAACACTGGAACAGAAAAATGAAATTTCTGCTCAGAATGAAAATGAAACTGAAATGAAAAACAACTTTGTTTTTAATCCCTGCAGTGAAGTGATGGAAGAAAAAGGAGAAAATACTGTACTGTAAATAAGTACTTAATTCATACAGGAGTATACAAAAATAGGTTTTACCATATTACCGTATTTTATAAAGACTATTTATTTATTGAATTGCCAGTATACATGCTATATTGTGATATATTGTTATTGAGATATTAAATGATCTATATCAGGATATCGGCCAGCCCTACTCCCAATGTTAACCAGTGTTACAGAAGCAAGGTTTTTACATGTGTTCCCCCCCCCCCCCCCCCTGAAGTCTTTCAGTTTGGTGACTGACCTGGACCTTCTCCCTCTTGTGGATGCAGATCACAGGGAACCTGGTGCGGAGCAAACTGAAGGTAGAGGAGCGCTACCTCCACATACTCCCCATGAACACCAGGGTGATGGTGGACGACGCGGAGGTCATCCTGATGGAGGCCAATCAGTGAGTGACCTACATCCCCAATCCCATGATAGCACCAATAGGAGCTATCATGGGATTGGTTTGCACAGATGTTTGGAGATGAGTAACCTAGATATTCGATGTAATTCGCATTATAATGTAATTTAATTCCCATGGTATTGTAAGACGCTCTAATGACCAAACTGCCAGTCATGGGGGTTTTCAACAGGATTTTATGTTTTCAGTGTTAACCTAGTTCCCCTGTTGGTTCTCTGGTGCTAGTTGTCCCGGAGCCGCCATGTTGCTGTTCTTCCTCCCTGACGGACAGATCGTCCTCCACACGGGCGATTTCCGAGCTGAGCCTAAGATGGAGAGCTACCCTGAGTTGCTTGGCTGTAGGGTCCAAACCCTCTATCTGGACACCACGTCAGTACCCGCCTCTCTTGGTCTCCGTCTCGCTCTCTCTCTCGGCTTCAGTCTTTTTGTGTCTCTCAGTCTCTGTTTCTCTCTCTCTCTCTCTCTCTCTCTCTCTCTCTCTCTCTCTCTCTCCAAGTCTTTTTTTCTGTTTGTCATCATTCCCTCTCTGATTTCTTCGATAGTTCGATAGTTGTAAAAGTTGTAGTTGTAAACTATCTATCGATAGTTGTAATGGTTTATTGACCAATAACAACATTTACAGCTTTTAGTTTGCTTAAGTTAAGCAAGCTTCACTTGCTGAGATTTCAAGGACTTTTACTTCAAAAAGCCAAATTAGCATTATCAACTTTGTAATGTTAACATGTATAGTTGGTTGTTGGGGTTAGGGTTAGCCCTAACCCCAGGGTAGTTGAATGTAAGACCACAATACCAATTCTCGTCTAATAATAATACATTGGATTTAAAGCGCCTTTCATCTAAAGCAAGTAGATGCATTGATACATGGATTGACTGCCAGCTGCCTCTCTCTCTCCTTTCTCCAGGTACTGCAGTCCTGAGTACACTTTCCCCAGTCAGCAGGAGGCCATTAGCTTTGCCGCCAGCACCGCTTTCGAGCTGGTCGCCCTCCACCCCCGTACCCTGGTCGTCTGTGGCTCCTACTCTGTGGGCAAGGAGAAGGTCTTCTTAGGTAACAATAATAAGGTCTTTCTTAGGTAATGTTTACAAGGTCTTCTGAGGTCACATTTACATTGTCTTGGCTGACAGAAGGTCCTTTTAGGTGTTACTAAGCTAACAGTTAGGTAACTATAGGTAATCATTAGAAGGTTGGATGTTCCTAGGTAACCTTTAGAAGCAGCATACATACATAAGTTATTTTCTTTTTTCCCAGTATTTCCAGTTTACCTGTGTCAGTTAAAATAGTGTCGAATTTCTCCCAAACATGCACAGTGAAAGTACCGCACATGCACTCAGATAGTCTAGCCTCGTCAGACCATCCCGAGTTCACATCCTGGTTCTCTCTGGAGATCGGTCTGGCCAGGCTTCAAGTTATGCACTTATGGCTGAACCACAGGAAGCGACTGTTTGTTCAAAAACAACAAACGTTAGCGTTAACGTTAGCGTCGATGCTGCTATATGCAGTTATATCTGAAATGGAGAGTATTTCTCCATTGAAAGAAGAGCAGAGAACGGCACTGAAAGCTGATTGATTGAAGGTAGTCTGTGATGGAAAGTGATAGACAGATGGTTCATCCAACCCTTTATCACAATTCGACGTTTTCAATTAATACAAAATGTATTAACATATTATCTTCTAAAGTTCCAAATTGACTGACATAAAAAAAACATCAGATAGTTGGGAAAAAAGGAAGAGAAAATTGAATTAAAAACATGCATATTTTGAGGTTGTGGAACAGGTGTAAGCGGTAAGCGCGTTGCTAGTACCCCTGATGATGCCACACGGCAACCTCCTCCGCTGTGGACCAGCTCTATTCTCCTCCTAGTGAAACATGAGCACTGGGAAGAACTGGAGGATTTATTCTCTTTTGAGAGAACAGCAATGCGAGTGTGTCGTGATTTGATATTTTGATATTTTAATATTCTCCCTCCTACGTTATCTAAGCCCACGGTTGGCTATGCTTAATGGAACCACTCTGTGTTGGAAGGAGGCAAACCATCCTCTGTCCTCATTCAGCACCAGCAGGAAAGCATGTGGTCTTAAAGTCATCAGTGGGTCCACAAAAGCTACCTCGCCTCCGTTAAAAACACGAGCCATCTTAGGTCTTGTCCATACTATGTCAGCTAAACTTAAAGAAAAAAAAACTTGTCAGGTGTTCATGGCCTTAGTTGATTATAGTGAGCACGTGCAAACTTAACATTAATATTAATATATGCCATTTGGTGGACGCTTTTCATTTTTGAATATCCTATGGTGAAGGCAACACATCCACCTCTTAATCAAATGTAGTTTTAGAAATGTATTATATATGTTGTTTTATTTTGAGATGTATTTCACTGCATTGATCCGTAGCGCTGGCAGAGGTTCTGGGGTCCAATGTGTGCCTCTCCCGGGACAAGTACAACACCATGTGCTGCCTGGAGTCTGAGCCAATCAGAAAGCTGCTCACCACGGACTGGAAGGCTGCCCAAGTCCATGTATTACCCATGATGCACCTCAACGTCAAAGTAGGTGCACCTTGTTTACCTGTAAGATCAGGTTGATTTGTAGAAATGTATTGGTTGGAGTCAATGGGATTTTAAAGTTAAAGGCGCCTTAATAAGTTCCATTAGTGTTGAAGCAAATTTATTTTATTTATTATTTATTACCTTTTTATGAATACGCCGTACGAGCAGACAGTTTAATCTTGTCTCACTCAGGAATGCTTCTACTGAATATACTAAAAAGCTGTTTTTTTAAAAGTCCCTGGGGCCAAATGTATAAAACATGAGTACACATTAAAGCCACTTAGCCGCTCTCCACGCAGGTTTCCCAGTGGGTACAAATCCACGGGCGGTGAGACGGTGCGTACGGGACTGGTACGCATCTTTCACACCATGCGTACCTTATACGCAGTCTGTTGAGTCCAATTAGTGGGATGTTGTGAATTGGCAAAAAAGGATCATAAAATGTGAATTTGGGTGACATTTTAGTTAGAAGTTAGGATGTAATCTACAGTTTAAAAAGAACCTTCACTGTGATTACATAGTGATGCGTGAGTGGTTGATTTTGTTCATGGTCAGAAGGCTCTGCACGTGAGCACCCTTTCAGGATGATTGAGATGTATGAGAAAAAACCACGTGGGAACAGATGAACGTGGGGCTTTATAGGTCTGACGAGAAGAGTTTCCTGTTTTGCGTGTGAGCCTCTTTGTTCCGGTCCTACACCCTTCGCGTAACATTTAAAATGTAACGGCCGGCTTAATAGATCCTTTTCACAGAGGCATCGACATCGTAAGATAAACACGGGTGTCGCTCATAACGCTAATGATGGGTCTGCTCCTTTAGTACCAGGGTAGCACGGGTAGTAGACTAGACATACATACCTACATATATCTGATATGCTATAATAATAATAATCAGCATGCCGTCAATAATTCCCAGAAATGGCAGTATAGCTTTCCAAAAAATGGATGGCATAGTGGAATGAAGGCATAGAAAGTGGTGGCCTGTGTTTCATAAGGTTTATCAGGGCATCCTGTGTGGTTGTATCGTGAATATTTTACATTTTACATTTTTAAGGAAGGCATTACCCATCGCAGGAACACCCTGTTGCTATTGTGAACCGTCGTTTTGAAGAAGTCTGCTTATGTACTGATGGACTAACAGCCCCATCACATTCAGCCGGTGGTCTATGCATATTCAGCTGTGTAGGACAGCGCTTCAGCTAATTAGTTAAATGCTAATCACAAAGATCAATTAGCACCCCGGTTCACCTCTCGGCAGCAAGGAGGATTGGCTGCGGCAGTGTGCTTGGAGAACGCCAGATAAAGCTGACTTCATAATCATTTCCGTGATTCATTTCCATCCAGACGGGCTGCCGGAGTGGGTGGGAGGACAAGTCTGTTTTTTAAATTAAATCCAGGACAGGAATAAAGCAAGTTAGTTTCGAAAGACGTATTTCTTTTTTTTTAATGAATGGGAGTCACCTTGAAAATCATATTCATGAGGTTATTCTTAGCTGTCATAAGGCTCGGTTTGTTTGGCGTCTTCGTCACAAAGGTTTCTTCAAACGCTTTAGTGTTTGTAATTGAAACGAACGTCAGTGTTTATGTGGCAAGAGTCTAGACTTATTAAAGGTGCTCAACTGAAATCCTACTTTATTTTGAGCCTTTGAATTTGGTTAATCAAAACAAAAAGTTACAATTTCTTGTCTTGGGTTTGGAGTGAAGTGAAGGATGAATGTGAATCTTGGGTTAAACTAGGCGACTATAATAAGGTTTAGGGTATTCTAGTGTTGGGGGATTATAAGGCTTAGGGTGTTCTAGGTTTTAGTGTTGGGGATTTTAGGGTAAGGTTTTCCAAGCTTTTAAATACTAAATTTCTGCTTTCCCCACACTTTTCACTCCAAAACAAGATTATAGAATGTGTGTATATGTATCTTTAAATTGTGTGTGTATACAGTATGTATGTGTGTACATATACAGTACACATATATCTGATATGCTATAATAATAATCAGCATGCTGCCAAACAGATGATATATTCAAGAGCGTAATATCACTGGTTCTCAAGGTTCCCAGGTGAGGTCCTCATGTCCTCCTCTGTCTGCAGAAGCTGCAAGC
The DNA here is from genome assembly GCA_027122575.1 of Merluccius polylepis. Lineage (NCBI taxonomy): Eukaryota > Metazoa > Chordata > Actinopteri > Gadiformes > Merlucciidae > Merluccius > Merluccius polylepis. The sequence goes on from JAOPJH010000058.1 coordinate 10,112,648, forward strand.
CCACCTGAACAGGTTCTCTACTCAATACGATCGACTCGTGGCCTTCAAACCCACCGGGTGGACCTTCAGCCAGCAGATGGACTCTATGGACAATATTCAACCCCAGATCAGCGGAAACATCACCCTTTACGGTAAAGACCGTCGTTCCTTGCAGTGTGCTGCGCTGTTCCCACTACGTTGTTAAACTGTATGAGTGCCGGTAAACAGCCAGAGAAACTCTTACACATGAGCTCTGGAGGCTGCAGCACCGCAGCGCATTTCCATCAACCGTCTTTTGCCGTTCCATGTAGCCTGTGACCAATCAGGCCAGCTCTGAGGCTGTGACCAATCAGGCGAGCTCTAGGCCACTACTGCCTGTTTGTGTAGATGGTGTACGCGCAGTGGGACTGGGGGGGGGGGGTGACGTCAAGGAGGAGGTGCTGTTGGTTTGTTGTATACATTGCAATTCATGGAAGGCTGAACAGATTTTAAATATAATAGTAAAAGTGGACGTAGATAAATAAAAGCGGACACTGATACATTTGAAAGCAGCGTTGCAAATTTCAAATAAAACAATTATTACTATTCTATTGTCCTGCACCCCTCAAACGAACAGACCCTCATCTCTCTACAACCAACGGTCCCAAACCAACAGTCCCATGTATTTGGTTAATCTCCGTCTCTTCAGAACCACGCCAAAGTGGCTGTGAGTCATCGCACCGGGCGAATCTCTTACAGCATTTTTAAAAAGACAGTCTGAGGCTGAATGCTATATGACTGACGTCTAGAGACAGAGCCTTTGTAGCTACTCTTGATGACTTATTGTCCAACCGTGTCCTGGTACGGCAGCAGACAGCTGGCTTCTGACAGTTGTCCCACTCGCTAACCAAACATTAAGAGTGATGGCTCTTGATGAGGAATACCAAGCAGATGAAGTGGTTAGATAACACGGAGAGAGACACCCATGTATAATGGAGTAGCAGTCTGGAGCATTCCCTTGTAGTCTGGTTCCACGCTGCTCCCTGGGGCCCGGCCCCCGGGGGACTCTGTCTCCTCTTCCTCCTCCTCTTCCTCTTCCATGAAAATGGACAATAACAGACTTCAGATGCATAGATGAGTGGCGGGAGAGAGGGGATTGTACCAACAGGTCTGACCCGGTTTCAAAATCTACCCTACAGTGACACCACAAGTGGGAGTGTCCGCCCAGATGTATGATGGGTAGGCCAGCCTACCAGGCAGTACAGTCCACTGGGCAGGACCGTTTCTAGCTGTTTGGGGGCCCTATGCGAGATACTATGCAGATCTAGATCGTCACCCACCTCGGACCTACGACCGATGGGGGGGGGGGGGGGGGCGGGTGCAGTTTGGGGCCGGTGCATTTTTCTGCGCTTGTCCGTCTATTTTAATTTTTGCACAAAGGAA
>JAOPJH010000058.1:10205106-10216209 GCA_027122575.1 Merluccius polylepis
GTGTGTGTGTGTGTGTGTGTGTTTGTGTGTGTGTGTGTGTGTGTGTGTGTGTGTGTGTGTGTGTGTGTGTGTGTGTATGAAAGACCTTTCAACCTCCTTCATGAACTGTGTGTGTGTCTGAGCATCCACACCTCACACACACACACACACAGTTCATGAAGGAGGTTCGAAGGTGAACACACTGAACACATTCACCTCTGTACCAACTAATATATCGCATATGTGTGTGTGTGTGTGTGCGTGCCGTGCATGTGTGCATCAGCGAGTGTGTAGGGCCGGGCGATATGGAAAAATGTATTATCAGGATGACGATTGTGAATTTTACACACTATGGTATCGGACTAAAACTAGTTTTTCCTTCTCACTGACGTTTCAAAGCCTCATATTTTGATCTCTTTAAGGGCCTTAATCTTCTCATCGTAATTCATGTAGACCGACCTTCTCGTGAATCTCCTGCGTGGACTGGGCGTCGCAGAAGGCCACGGTGGCCAGGTCCTTCAGAATAGGCATCTCTACCGTGCAGTCCCGCCCGTCCAGCAGCGCCACCAGGGGGCGCGGGTGCATGGGACCGTTCATTATCTGGGGTCGGATACCTGGAGAGAGAGAGAGAGAGAGAGAGAGAGGGAGAAAGATAGTTTCAGTTAGGGCTGCATCAACCGCACACACTTGACGGCTGGTTTTTTAGGCAGCCTCACCTGGCCCGAGTCAGATTGATTAGACTGTGGGTCTGGGTGAGGCTGCACACCTGTGGTGCAGAGCAATCATGGCACCCAGGATAAACCGGCTATCAACACACACACACACTCAGGGAGAGAGCCACTGTCATGACAGCGTGTAACATCCTCTCTGCCATCTCCAATTAACCGGGTTTCCCACCATGTGTCCGATGTCAGAGGAGCCACTCAGGTGGCGTGCGGTAGGAGAGTAGACTGATCATGCACCAGCGGTGTGCAGCAGCCTCACCCAGCCCATGAGTCTAATCAGCCTGACTCGGGCCAGGTGAGACCGCTAAGAGCAGCCATCAACCACACAGCCAAGAAAAACTAATAATGTTTTATTAAAAGATATCATTTTTTGAATAATCCATGAACCAAACATTTGAATTTCTGAAGCATCAAGCAGCAAGTGTTTGGTATTTGTACTTGATAAATGACCCCAAACGATTAAAATCTAATTTGATTTGAATCGACTAATCGTCAGCTTGCAGCCGTAGCTTCAGTGTTTCCGCGGCGCTCGCCGGCGCTTCCTAAAACCGATCATTAGAAACCATTGTTTGCTCAATGTTGGCAAACACACTTTGGCTTCTGTTCATATACAAATGTGTTGTAAATTGCTGTGGATAAGAGCCACTGTGAAATGCCAAGCAATACTTACTAAATATTTTTTCCCAAGAAAAACTCTATAAACATAATTACACTCCATTACTTTGCATCCGTTTATTGTCATTCTTGGCGTGAGACGTCACTTTGTGTTTGTTTGATTTTTCTCTTGAAATAATGAAACACATGAAAGGCAAATTGGGATTACAAGATAAGTTGATCATAATTAGTAGCTCTGTGCTCGCGTCGTGTAACTGTGTTTGTTGTGTGCGCGCGTGCGTGCGTGCGTGCGTGTGCGCGCGTGTGTTGCCTAGGAAACAGCGAGAGCAACGTTCACAACTCAATTGATCGATTCCAGCGCTCAAAACCGGATCTGCACCTGACATTTACAATTTCCATACGACAATTCACAGAGACTGAACCGACACACTATGCACACACACACACATATGTAAAATATCCACGAGACACCAGGAGGAACAACATACATACTCCCTTGTGTGTGTTCACATGGCAAATGCAACCACACACACACACACACACACACCCTGCGCTGCGCTGGCTGCTCTCAGTCCGGAGCGGAGACGACCGACTCTCTTGCGTTTGCTTTGAAGTGAGAGGTGGGCAGCAGCTGTGCAAAGACCGGGGTGGAAGGGTAGTGGGGGAGGAAGGGAAGGGTAGGGTGGCGGGGAGGGAGGGTAGGGGTTGGACTTTGAGCACCATGCCTTGCTCGTAGGGAGCTTCATCCAGCTTTCATCCTATGCACCAGACACCATCCCCCCCCCCCCCAGCCCACTCCATAGGGGCCTTTGGGAGAGACCGTGTGTGTGTGTGTGTATCGCTCCGTGTGGAAGGCGGAGGCATCGGTTTCATATCAATTTCCTCTCTCTCTGCTCCTCCCTCTCCTTCTCTCTGTCGCTCACTCAGGGCGGCGGCGTAGGGGAGGACAGGCGTAGGGGGGAGAAGAGGGGGGAGGGCGCCGGGAACGAGAAGGGAGAGGAAGGGGAGGCGTATAGGGGTGAAGAGGGGAGGAGTAGGGGAGGAGTACGTAAGGGAGGCTGGTAGAGAAGGCCAGGCATGGGGGAGAAGGGAGAGGAGGGGAGGCGTAGGGGAGTAGAATGGAGCGGGGGGGGGGAGATAGGAGTCATAGGGGAGGAGAGGCACAGGAGAGGCATAGGGGAGGAGAGGCACAGGAGAGGCGTAGGGGAGGAGAGGCACAGGAGAGGCACAGGAGAGGCATAGGGGAGCTGGGGAGGCAAAGAGGGAAGGTGTAAGGGGAGGAGAAAGGAGGAGCGGGAAGAGGAGGGGAGGCCTAGGGGAGGAGCAGGGAGAGAAGGGGAGGAGAAGGGAGAGAAGGGGAGGAGGCATTAGGGGGGAAAGAGGAGAGGAGGCATAGGGGAGTCGAACGGAGAAGTAGGGGAGACTGGCAGAGCGGAGGGGAGGTGTAGGTGAGGAGCAGGAAGAGGAGAGGAGGAGGAGGAGGAGCAGGGAGAGGAAGGGGAGGAGCAGGGAGAGGGGAGGGGCCAGCTCCCCACTGGGATCGGGCCTTCTCACATTCCCCCACCGGAGCGCTGCAGACAATTAACCCGCTTCATACAATGTTAACAAGCCCTGTGCGCGAGATATTCATACTGGCGGCTTGCGACGGCCAGGAGCGACCCCGCTACCACCCCCACCCCCCGAGGACCAGAAAATGATGTGTTTAGAGGACCAATCGCAGCCCTTGCGGTCTCCGTTGTCCCTTGACGGAGTGACGGACACTTAAAAAATATTTCATGCAGCCCGAGACGACGGAGAGGCTCTCTGTCAGGCTCTCCGGCGACGTAGAGCACTTTACGCAGGAGTATAAAATAGGCTTTAGAGGTCTGTAACATGGGCCTCATGCAAGAACACGAATACAAGCATTTTAAGAACACTTCTCCCATTCACTGAAATCCTCGTATTTGGAATTTTCGCACAAAATCGAGGGTGGTCTATACTTGTCGTGTGAGTCACATAATGTTGGCCAAAGCAAAAATACCAACGTTGTTTGGCCAAACGATTCCTATTACGTAGCTTTGACTAATGATTACCTTAACAATACCTTACATTAACAAATATGCTTGTATAATGATGATGATATTATATCCTATTGTCCGACTTCACAGTTGGATTAACTGAATACTAATCACAGGTTGTTGTTCCATCAAGTCCTCTTTATTCAAGATTGTGATGATTGTGTGTGTGTGCGGGTTTTTCTGAGGCCGTGTGTGTGGCTAGTGTGCATCTATGGATGCACACTAAACGCACAAAACAACTTCCTATTAAACATGACATGGTTAATATTTATGGGGGACACCGTATTGACAGCAGTTTTTTCCCCGCTCCTTTGCCTAGTACGTGCTCTAATTTTACTACTGAGCACTTGGAGCTCTTTTTTGTTTTTGGTCCGATCCGGTCCTTTTTTATGAATGGCTCTTAAGCAGAAATTAAGCAGTACCCCTCCTTTTATATAGAATTGTTGGGGCATAAATGATGCCAAGTCACAGTCGTGAACACAAGCACCCATGTACAATCAGGTGGGATTAATCATGTTTACGCATCATTTAGGACAATTTCCTGTACTAACGAGCATTTGCTGAATCTGACGTGGCACACTTGTTGTATGTATGCACAAAAGTACGAAAAATATGCAAATGTTCTTGCAGGCCCATTGAGTTGATGAAGCTTAGTGTTATGTTTTAAGAATTGAATGTTTTCAACAAACAAGGCTATCAAGATGATGACATCCATTGCCTTACTTGATAACCAATATTTGAAGTGTTTTTTCATTGTCACTCATCCGTGCGAGGGCTAAAACGTGCAAGAGTGTGACTACCAGTGCTTCGATGGCACGCACGCACGCACACACACACGCATGCATGCGTTGTCTGTTCATGGCTCTGGAGCCCCAGAGCCGACACGAGAGCAGGAGATGAATGGGTCTTAATGAGCCCTCCATCGACGGGAGAGGGAATAACAAGACTGCAGTCTGTCAGAGGAACATAAAACCCCTGGGCATTTTTACTCTTCCGATGTCTCTATTCCTGCTCCTTATCCAGGCTATAGTGAGAACACACATAACCCCGGTTCTCAGAGATGCGCACATATGCACTGATCACTCAATTGAGGAAAGCTGCCGCTGAAGCATGGCTCTCTTGGTGCAAGCTGTGTGTAACGTCTACCTCATTTGGAGATACATTGTGCTATGGTAATAGGATCATGTGGATTATTCTAAGAGCATTGTAATTAGAGCTTATGAGCAATGATGAGGGCAAAGCAGGCTTTTATTTTGTTGGGGATTCGTCAAGTCAAGTGTTGGGGGGGGTGGGGGGGGGGGGTTTCGTTTTGCATGCCACAACAAGGCTGTTTTAGCATGAAATGGGGGTGATTCATTTGTACAGTCTAAGGGTATTGATTACCACTGCAGCTAGAATGCTGATGCTGACCTGGGCCCCGGTGTCAGGGGCCAACAAGGCTATGGTTTTCAATTGCCAATTTAGACCCAATTTCAATTCAAAATACCTTAATTGCCATTCAAAGGATGGCTCTTTTGCTGTGGCCCCTTCCCCCCACCCCCCTAAGATGTCTGTGCCGGGCCCTGGATATACCTATCAGGGTCCAGATGTATGACTTTGCCGAAACCTGAGGTTTAGTTTGAAAGTTGCTCTAATTAAGTAAACATGTTTGCGTGGTCAACGCCACACACATTTACTTGGATACATCCTTGGACAAATTCCATAATACTTACGTCTTGCTCTGTAGAGCCGGCACAGGTCCCTGGCTCCTGTCATCTCTTGAGGAGCTAATTTAGTGGTTATCGATTGCTTTAATAGGATTATCCTGCGTTTAAATCCCTCGCCACCTTCATGTTGCTCTGTTTGAAGTTAGCTGCTCTAAAAATAGCCCTGTGGAAGAGCTGTTGTTTAACTGCTTCGGCCATCGGGAGAATCACTTTAATATGGCAACATATCGGCGTTGGCATTAGCGTATCTTTTTCCATTTTAAGCCATTTCAATAGAATGCTCCTTTTCGTTTTTGGTCCTTTAAATAAATGCACTAGAGAATGACCCTTCTTAAAGTACAATTGTAACGTCCAAAAAATACATATTATCCCCGTTAGCTGAATTAGTGAAATAAAAATAATAATACAACATGTAAACCTATTTCCCGAGATTACATTATGATTGCATAATCCTCTCTGGTTTCCCATTCACATTTGCCTGTACTGAAGCAGTTCCCGGATGGATAGTGGTATCAAACTACACAGCCACGGTATACCGTTTGTTCATTTAAATAATAAACTGTATATAGTTTCACTTTTGTTCCACTTTTGGAAATCGTGCCGTTCCTTAAGTTACAAACACATTTACGATGATGGCAGTTCAGAAGATGGTTATTTGTCTTTTGTTTATGTGATGCACTCTTGGTTTAATGAGCTAGAAACTTCTCAAAGAAACAACTTTCACTTTTCAAGAAAATCTTTTGTGTAGTTAGTTTTATTGGGATGCATTAGATTGGCATACATAAGAGGAAATGTAGCTCAAGATGATTGATCTTACTCTATTGATCTTTTCCATTTTAAATCCCATATTATGATTGTAAATTTAAACATTTGGGGTAAAGTTTGAACCTTTGGTCAAGCAGTTCAACCACACACCCTTGAATTTATTTGTCATCCAATGGCAATCAAAACAATACTTAGTCTAACTGGATTGTCCATCACAACCAATGGACTCTGAGGTTTGTGGATGATCTTTATGTCAGAACCAGGGAAAGGATCAGCCACTGAATAGATTTGTCGGCAGTAAACATTGTAGACTCATATTCTTTTAAAAGTATTTTTAAAACTGGCCTTTGGGTGTAATCTGGTGTTATGCTTATTTTTCAAGAGCAAAGTGGGGCCCCTGAAAAAGGGTGACGATATCCGCAAAGACAAATAGACGACCTTCCCCCTTTTTTTTAAGGACCCTCATTGAAAGGGCTAAACAGAAAAGGCCATATTCGTAAGATAACACATTCATGCATGCACTCAACCAAATTAATCAACTAACCCGCACTGACTTTTATCTCCCCCACCCCCGTCCCTAGAATGGCTCCACGTCAGCTTGTGTATTTGTGGAAGTCAGACGGCCATTGGACCAATGTTAATTACTTCTGCAAGAGTTAATTTGTGCCCATTGTCATTAACTTGGTATTCATGTCTGAGAGCGGCACTAGGATTGTACTCTGGTCTTTCAGCGGTTGTATTCCCAGCACATTCTACACAGTGTGTCCTGAGACCGAGCCCTCTCTCTCTGTCTCTCTCTCTCTCTCTCTCTCTCTGTCTCTCTTGGTCTCTTGTTCTCTCTCTCTACATCTGTCTTCTCCCTCTTGTCTCACTCTCTGCTTCTCTCTATCTATTTCTCTTTTTATGCCGCTATTTATTTCTCTCTCTCTCTCTCTCTCTCTCTCTCTCTCTCTCTCTGTATTGTCTCCTTGAGTGGATTCACAGCTCAAATGATAAATAACATTTCTGCTATCTGACATTTAGGATGGATGTTGTTGGGGTTTGAAGCCTTGCTGTTAGAAATCCCAATGAGCTTCAAGCTATTTTGAACAACCTTATGATGTCTTATCACTTGAAAAAGAAAAAAAAAGAAAAGGGCAAGTGGTCTAATTGTGTTTCTTCACGGCGACAAACACCTTGGAAGTGTACGGCTTTGTTAAATGTTACCTCTCTGCGACGTACTCTCTGAACTCCAACATGTGTATCAGAGGCGAAGTTTCCAAAAGAGAATGAAACGGAAAAGAGAAAATCGATCATCTGATCAATCTCAATCTCGCAGCGGTGATGGCTATTTTTTTTTCCAGCCGATTGAAACCTCTCGAGAGGGGGGAGGAGGATGTTTTGATAGCCGTTCAGGGTTGTGACAATTACACGGAAATGACCCGAACTTTCTTCTCTCTCTCGGCTTGTTTTTTTGCCCCGACTCCGGGAACAGGGACAGAGAGAGAACGGTGTAAACCAACTCTTGCACCCGCTAAAATGTTGAGACAATCATTAGCAATTATTCTACATTATCTAATATTATATATATATTTGAACTCAACATTTTGCTGTAAAAATGTATTTAATAAACAGAATTTACAATTTATATTTACAGTTGATCCATCCAGTTGGCCCATATTTATTTATTTATAATTTGTTTCTTCTGGCCCACATTTTACAACCAGATGTAAGGCTGATTAGACATTACAAGCCATTTCTAAATCTATCCAGTGGTGACATCACAAGTGGGAGTGTCCACCCAGATGTATGATGGATAGATCCAACTCTAGCCTAAGAGGTGGTACAGTCCACCAGGGAGCCGATCTATCCCTCACACGTCTGGGTCCAGTAGTGTGCATCATCTCCTATAACCTGCCCCAGTTCATTGGGGAGGTGCAAATTGAATTGACACAAAATGTAATCCAGTTATTCACATTCATTCTTTCTACCCCAATGCCATTTAAACTGGAAATTATTTAATTATGTAGGATGTAAGGCCTCTCTCTCTCTCTCTCTCTCTCTCTCTCTCTCTCTCTCTCTCTCTCTCTCTCTCTCTCTCTCTCTCTCTCTCTCTCTTTCTCTCTCTCTCGATATATATAGATATATATAATACAAAATTGACAGAAAATAAGATGGAGACAAAGGTTCTAGGCTGTCCTCTGGTCTTATGTCACATGTAAGGCCTTAAATCAAATGGATTACAAAAGTGTCCCATCACATTAATAATATTGGAGCACAAAAGCCTCCACCCATAAATGGTCTCCCATTCCCACCCTCCGTGTGTCTAACCCCAGACCCTTTTCACAGAGGTGTCATCGTAGCACAAATACAGGTGTCGCTTATGGTACATAAAAGGAGCAGACCCATAATTACTGTTCGGAGGGACACTTTTGTTAAACGGATCCATTACATGGTCATTACAATGTGTGTTCAGTGTGTAGAGGTCCTACAAATGAATATCGCTCATGGCGTTTTCCAGGGGCACGTGTATCTAGATGCTGCTTCTGCTGGACGATGGTCTGCATCGGCCATCGCCAGGTCACTCCGAATGACGGCCAATTACAAGCCACTTTTAATGAAGGTCGATGAACACTTGATTGTGTCGGTGGAGGTGGAGAGGGGTTTGGGGGGGTTCACCAAAAATGTATGGTGGTGCAACCTGCTAGCGCTCTAACCAAGTATGCAATTCGTCTTTTAGCAACCCCAGGTTCGATTCCCACCTGCGATCCTACACTACATGTCAATCTCTCTTTCTTTCAACCCACTTTCCTGTCCATCTTCAATGTCCTGTCCACAAAGGCACAAATACAATATATATAATAATAATTACAAAATATATATATTATATGACTGAAATAGGCACATGCAAAAACAATGAAATAACAAGGGGGTGTATCATTTATTCCAATGAACAAGGAAGATGAATTCTTCAGATGGAGAAAATGAAGCTTAACAGTCTGTATGTGTCTTGCATTTAAATGGAACTTATGGGGAAATAATGTTTTGGATTTAACTGTGTTAATAATCAGAATGTGTGACTTTTTTTTAAATATAAAGTGCTTTAATTTCACGGTAGTTTGTTACTAATTTGCCAACAGTTCTCCCAAAATGAGTCAGCGTTGTAATATAAAAAGAAACTGAACACTGAAAAAAAAGAAACTGAGAACTGTTATTTTTTGACAAGTCATAATCAAAAATGATATAGCATTAATTACTAATTGAGAAGCACTAGTTTCGCTTATATAGAGGGAAATCTTGGTGAAGACAACACGGGTCATTAAAAATAATTACAAAAAATAATTGAAATAATGAAAACTGTTTTTTTAAATATACATATCTCTAAACCCCAAGGTGTCACATAGGATATCAAAATAAGGACGAAACTGCAACACAGACAAATGGCTGCAGTATATATCCGTATATATCCGTAGCACGTTTCTGTTAATCAAACAATGCATGCTCCCATTATTCTCTTTCTATGGTCTGTTCTGCAATTATAGTCACAGCCATTATTGGATTTCTCCTTTTGTACAGATCTCCTTGGTGGTTTCTGTATCTCCCCTTGGAGCTTTTCATTGTAACTGCAATAAACTCCATAAGCAGCCTTTACTGCCTGTTTTTATAGCTGCCTGCACCGTCGAGAGAGGAGGAATTGGTATAACGGTATTTGAACCTTATATAGCGCTTGAATCATTGTACCCTTGGTGTGTCATTGTGGAGTGTGTGTGGGGGGGGGGAGGTTGAGAAAACAATACAGGCGAAGGAAAATAAGCTTAATGTGAAATTTTGTTCGTTTTATTCAAGTCCTGCTTGGAGAACTAAACTATAAATCTTGTCAGAGCAGCGGTTTTTATCATATACCCTCTGGAGTTTCCGTTACCATGGTCCCACCTGGCCAGAGATGTATCTGCTCTTTTATATACATTCACTTATTCATGCAAGTGATTCTCGCCCTCACTGCTACCCGGCGATATATTTCCTCACTCTCTCGCACACTTTCACTAACTCACTAACTCACTTACTCACTCGTCCAGCACCGGTGAAGAAGTGTTTGGTGAGGTGTGTGGCTAAAATGACTTCCTTGTCTATCTATTCTTTGATTAAAATTATTTTTTTTAAAGTAAGTTTATGCACTCATCCTCTCAACTACCTTGGAATACATTCACTCACTCATCCATGAAGACGTGCTGGTGAAGTGTTACTGCTACTGCTCAAATGTCTGCCTTGTCCGCGCTAATCTGGAGCACAATTATATCTTAATGTCGCTGACTCACAAATCCAATAGCAATCAGGCCTGTCCTTGGCTCCAAAATGGCAGCATGTTTAGCCATCGATCCGGCGCTGCGTCGCTGATGAAAGTGTGGCCCTCGTTGTTTTTACAGTATTGATCAGGCCGGCGGAACAAGAGAAGCCATTTTCTGCTCAATCCCAGCTAACGGGAATGTTTTTTTTATTTGTATTTTATTTATGTTTTTGTGACCCCAAAGCTCAACATTCGGTGAACTCAATCTTCACGGCTCATGTGGTTGCGACTCATGTGGTGTACTGTGGTGGTGGGGGGGGCGATTCTCCGCTTGGTGTTTTTTTTACATTGTTTCATTCTCCAACTGTCTAACCCTCACTGGTTAACCTCCATGTCTCGGCAGCCGTCCTCAGTAGGAACATCTCAGTACGGATCTCATGTTCTCAGCCTCAATTGTATTGTAATGTCTTTGGCTAAAAGCGCGTCTACTCACTAAATAAATCAATAATAAAGCTAATATCCCCAACAATAGCGCACTAAATTCAATGAATGAATGAATAAATAAAGAAAAATACAAAAAATGTCAATGCTCCAATCTCCATCTCACAAAACAACAACATAAATGGTAAACTCACACACACATCACACCACGCTAGAGAGAAATCATGTGAATCAATGGGTCCTCTCTGTGTGTGAGTAATGTGGGCCAGGGCAGCTCTCTCCCATGTCCTTGAGCCATGGGCGGCTATAGATCGCTCTGCACTGTTCCCATATTGATATCTACTGTTGATTTGTATTTATTTATTTATTTTTGCCTCGTGCCGAAATAGCCCTGGGGGTGTAGATTACCGCATTCGTGGCCTACTGAGATTGTGCTCTCTTTTTTTTATTTGTTCTCCCTTCCCAGTGCCCCTTTAGAGCCCTTCTCGTTCTGTGTGTGTGTGTGTGTGTGTGTGTGTGTGTGTGTGTGTGTGGGTGTGGGTGTGTGGGTG
>JAOPJH010000058.1:10463330-10477642 GCA_027122575.1 Merluccius polylepis
ATCTCTCTCTCCCTCTATCTCCCTATGTGTGTGTGTGTGTGTGTGTGTGTGTGTGTGTGTGTGTGTGTGTGTGTGTGTGTGTGTGTGTGTGTGAACAAGTGTGTGTTCAGAGGAAAGGATTTTTCCTGTGTGTTGTTTTGTCAATGTCCGATGACAACATAGTATGTCTCCCATAATGTTTTAAGACAGTGATGTCCAGCAAGGAGTCCTCTATGGGCCTTCTTCACCGAGAACCAAGATGGCCGCTCGGTGAATAAGGCCCATGGTTCTTCCGTCGTCATGGTTTCAACACCCGAATCCCCAGCACGAGCATAGTAGACCGCTGCTCACTCCAGGCCAGCGGTGTGTTCACACCCTTTAGGGTCGCCTTGTTTCTTTTTTTTTCTGAACAGGAAAACTTGCCAGAGAAATCTCACCGCTCACGATTAAAGACTTAAAGCACCGAATCCCGCCGTCGGCTGTGATTAATTTGCAGCTGGATTTTCACAATTCACCTTCATGACATCATCGCTTGGCCCCCCTCAGGGAACTGAAAATGGAGGATTGTTTGTTAAACTGATAAATGATCTCCAGACGGCTACACCTGTCCACTCGCTTCAGGGGATAACACTTCCACATTTCATTTGTGTGTGTGCGCGTGTGTGTGTGTGCGTGTGTGTGTCTGTGTGTGCGTGCGTGCGTGTGTGCGTGTGCGTGCGTGCGTGTTACATGAAAAGGACCCTTTTATTTTCGACAAAGCTTAACCCACAGAGATCTGAGTAAGATCAGATTACCAGGGAAAGGGGTTGTGATTTATACAAATGTTTAAATGGGGTTATAAATGTGATTCATATTTTTTTAAAGCACGTCCTCCTGTATCGATAATACTGGAGCTTTTTTTCAGGATTTATTTTTGTGTAACTCGCTGCTTCCATCTTCTGGACTGCACACGAACTGCAAGTCCTTAGTCTACTTGTAAGAAACCCATTCTGAGGATAACTCTCCTCGAAAGGGATACTAAATATGAACCATATCAACAGTAGTTTACATGAAACCGATTTGATGTCAACGTTTTATAATTCGTACATTACGATATCACACGTACTTTCATTCAAACAATAAACAAAACCATGCAATAATATAAATTCTTATTTATTGCAAATCTTAACACGTGCTGCTATCAAACATGTGATTCCTCTCAGTGCTTCAACAATAACCCAATTCACATTAAAACACAGCAAATAAGTTTAAACGTATAGATATCGGTACATCTTCCAAATCCTGTCTGGTTCCATCACCGTGGAGATGGCTTGGAAGCGTTTTGCTCCACTTGAAAACAGAAAAATCATGAATTTGGAGATTTGACCCGGACCAAGACTTCTTACCAGAACTATATTACAGAAGTAAGTAAACACTTTTCCCAATCTGGGAATTTCACGTGGGGAAATTTCACGTCAGCCAATCCGAAACCTACATGACATCTCGGCAGTCCATCTTGAATACCACAAACGCGTACTTGCCTACACTTGGCAACGGAGTACAAGTATCCAACGTGTGCATCTCTGTTCCGTGTCTATTGCCCACATGCTTACACACAGTCCTGACTTGAGATTGGCAGATGGCTACACTGCAACGCGTACTTGTATCAAACGATAAGGCGATGCCCGCGCATCCTCGGAAAAAACATTGCCTTCCTCCCATTGGATAGACTCACTCCAGCTGTAGCCAATCCCGTGTCGTGAAGCGCCTTGCGTATTAACATTGCCATCGATGACTACACCGGCTGAGTTGCATCGTAACTGATTAGCACAGTTACTTTCAGCACGGGAGGGAGGAGCTTGTCATTAGGTGAACTGGTGTAGTGATTGGTTAATATTCTAGAACAGCTCTCCTAGGCACGTGATTGGCCAGACCTGGTCTTGGGGTACAACCATGGAAATCAGCGAATATTAGCTGCCGTCTCCAAGCAGAATAAGCCCGGTGGTCGTAGAGCTACCGGTTGTAGAACTGGGAGGAGACCCAGGCCAGGCCCCACTTCAGGTTGGTCAGCATGAACTTGAGGGCCTTGGTCCACTGTTCCTCAGAGTTGAACTGGGTCTTGATGGAGTAGGAGCCCCCGCTGCCACCCGTGTCCTCGATCTTACCCTTCTCCACGTCCATCCTGGAACGGAAACAAAACTCTTGGTCAGATTTACAGCAGCGCTACAATTTAGAGGAGTGCCATGTTCCTTTTTAATTCACCTCCTTTTGCATATTCCTGATTTCAAGACTTTGGGCTTTTTTTTCAAAATGTCCCTTTCAGTGACACCAGCATGGACGATACGGCCATGTTTTTATACGGCCTATGTTACCTCTGTGCTAGGTCATCATTAACATAACTACAGCTCCCTTTCTGGGCCTTATTCTCCTAGCAGCCATCTTGGTTCTAAACACACAGTACCCCCCCCCCCACCAGGTCGAGTTTAGAACCAAGATGGCCACGAGGTGAATAAGGCCCATTGGGCTTGAATGTCGGCAGCCTCAGTGGAAGCGCGTCTAAAGCTAGGGGGTCCGGGTCCAGGCCTGGGAAGCAGTACCTGTACGGCAGGCAGAAACCTGTGTCCCCTTTCTCCACCTCCTCCTTGAACTGCTGCACACAGTCCAGGAAGGCCACCATGGCGTGGTCAAACTTGTTGTCCCAGAAGAAGCGCAGGCCCCCGGAGCAATACAGCGGCAGTTCCTACGGCAACGACCACAACAACACCATTTAGTGAGTAAGTAATAATTCATTGCAATTATGTAGTCAAAGTGCCTTCCATAGTGAGTGTGTGTGTGGGGGACGAATCACACCTCGTCCACTCTCAGTGGATGAAATGCTTTGAGTTACACCATAGGAAGTCAGCAGGGAAGTTAAACCATGAATTTTGCCCAATCGGACCAATGGAGAATGCAAATCCTGGACCAATGACGGCAATGGTCCAACTTTTCTGCAATGTTTTTATGCAGCAGTATGTAGCAGTATATTACAAAATACAGAGTAAAGTCAAATCAGGAGATGAATCCTGCCAGGCCAGGTGAATACGTATGAATATTCACTCGTATAAAGTTGATATTAGTTCACCATATTAAACACTTGCATACGTATTCATTACTCATTTATTGTGAGCAGAACCGTCTAAATCTCACATCATCCTACACGTACACATGCAATCACACTGGCAGCCTGGGGGGGGGGGGGGGGTGTAATCTGTACCTTTGATTTATCAGTCAGGCTCTCCAGGTAGGAGTGGTTCCCATAGGGTACCAGACGATACCTGCAGGGAGTGGGGAGGGTTATTCAGCAAACAATGGGCTTAGTCTACATGTGGATGGATGGATGGGTGGATGATGGATGATGGATGGATGATGAGTGAATGGATGAATGAACGGATGAGGAGTGAGTGGATGAATGGATGCGTGTGTACCTCTGGAAGTTGAGGCCCATCTTGTTGGCCAGGGCGTGCAGCAGCAGCACCGTCTGGCCCCAGGCGGCGTTGATCTCGTTCCACTCCACCGGGACGCTGGGCAGCCGGCCCAGACGGAAGTTGTTGATGGTGCCGAACTGACCGCTGTGCCTGGACCACAGGGAGGGCAGAGGCCCCGGTAAATTTAAAAGCAACATTTCACTATTCTGCTTAAAATACACTTTCATATGAATGTGTCCCTTTTGTCTCGTTCGACTGCAACCGGCTCAAAACATGTTTCAAGATCGAATTGTGGTCTACAGTTCTATTCACATTTTGGAAGTAGATTTCAAACTAATGTAGATAAGTCTACACAGGCGTGAAACTGGTTTAAACAGGACTGACAAGATGTGAACAGAGCTAGGAGGGCTGAACTAGAACTAAACTGGTCATAAAGGGTCTTAACTGGTCAAACTAGGTGTTAACTGTGGTGCAATTTCATTGAAACTTCATGTCGGGCCAGACGGATGCGGACCACCCGCTGTGTGACTCTGGCCAACACAATCTATTGGCCCGTCTGGTGTGCGACCCGTTTTACATTGAAGCTCTGCCGTCACCCAGTCGGACTCGGACCCAGAGTGGATCCAAAAGCCGCTGATTTCCCCCAGGTGGTTTATAGAACATAGTACCATCTTGTTGTCCTTGGAAATTGTAAAAGGGCAATTTCAAAAAATACTTGGCAGGTGATTGGATGAACCATCTGTCTACCAGCGTCTATTATGGGCTAACTTCAACCAATCAGATCAACGAACCGTATGACGTAGTAGGCGAGCGAAAACATCTCTTCCATCGAGAAAAGCTGTAAGTGTCATTCTTTGCTCTTCTATGGAGAAATACTCTCCAGTTCAAATATAATTGATGCTATAGCAGCATCTAGCTAACTCTTGTCGTCACACCTAAACCACGCCCCAAAATCACATGGCCATTAGTTCCTGGTTGGTCACATAACTTGAAGCCTGGCCAGACCGATGTGAACTTGCGAGATCGGGATGGTTTCACGAGGATACCGTCCACCCCTATCGTTAACTTGTCTACATCGGTCTACAGCAGTCTAACTCGGTCTAAGTTAGACTGGTACTAGTCTAAAGAGGACATGTCTCTATCACCAGATGTGGAAGGTGGCGTTGAACACGTTGGTCTTCTTGAGTCGGTCCAACTGGATCTGGCAGTAGCGCATCTGATTGTCCACGCTCTTTAGCTCATCGTCCAGCTCCAGCTGCTGCCGCTTGAACTCACTGTACTCCTTCTGGTACCTGGGGTACACACACACACACACATGCACAGGCACGCACGCACGCACACGCACATACACACACTACCGATTAATATCACAATATGCTCTGAATTCAAAATAACATTTTAAACAGAGGCCCATTATATTGACATATATGGAATTGTAATGTACGGTATCAGACTAAAACTAGTTCTACGATTGCCCAGCCCTGGTATCATATGATATGATGCTCTACATTACGATGCGGCGGTAGGACTCACTGGAACTCCTCGGTGTCGAGCTGCTGGGAGTGACTTCTGCCCTGGGCCATGTCCTGGGCCACGGAGGCCCGCTGCTCCTCCACCGCCTCCAGCTCCTGCACCAGCACCTCCTCCTCCTCGTTCAGCTGCTGCAGCTCTGCCAGCAGGCTCTCCTCCTCCTCCACCTGCAGATGGGACAGCAGCTCCAGACACTGCCTGCAAGGCAAGAGAGAGAGAGAGAGTGTTTATGTTGGTGTGTATGAATGTGGTTATTTTGGTGCGTGTGTGTGTGTGTGTGTGAGTGTGTGTGTGTTTATGTCACTGTGTGTGTGCCTCCAGTTCAATTCTTTGCTCTTCTTTCAATGAAGAAATACTCTTCAGTTCAGATGTAACTGATTCTAGAGCAGTATCTACGCTAACCTCTTGAGGAGCCACCATTGTCGTCACACCTAAACTACGCCCCGAAACGTGTGTGTGTGTGTCACGTGTGGGTGTCTGTAACGGAGGGTTCACTGACTCCGCGGCCATCTTACTTGTAGTTCTGGCACTCGTTCTCGGTGATGTTGAGCTGGGTGTCCAGGTGGTCCAGCAGGGTGTCGGTGCACTCCTCACACAGCGGGTGGTCCACGTCCGTCTGGCCCGACATGATGTCAAACAAGTCGCTGGTCACCTGGGAGACGGTTGCCATGTCAACAGATAATGGTTATTTTCTATTTACTTTTTGGTTATTTGGTCAGGGGCTTTAATCCAAAGAGACGTGTAATTGAGGAGCAGGTAGGCGGTGAGGAGGCATCTTGCTCAAGGATGCTTGCAATTAGATTGCAGACACTGGGGATCAAACCTAGAACCTTTTGGTCGGGAGTAGAACACCTTAGTCATGACACTATGCTTCCCAGTTATCTCTCTTTATATCAACATAGCATAGTGTAGCAGCTAGGGTGTTCCCCTAACTCCCCTGGCTCCTAGCCGGTTCTGGGTTCGATCCCCAGTGTCTGCAGTCTCCCTGTAGGCAACCTTTAACAAGAAGCCCCAACTCCCCCACCTGTTCCGAAATTACGTGTTTTAGGCAAACGCTAAATGACTAAACAGTAAATGGCAACCGCTAGTGTTGGTTACTCTCTTCATAATAGTTTATTATCCATAACATCAGGTATGTATTGTTCATAAGCGATGATATTCAAACCTTCAGCCTCCTGCTCAGGTTCTCCATGGTTCCGCCGTCGGATGCTTCACCAATGAGAGTGAAGCTATTGGCACTCTCTGTTGACATCATCCTGTTGGGGGACGAAACGGCGTTCACGGGTCCACCGAGTGTAACAAGGCTACTTGGCATGGTAATCTGAGACACTCCACTAGAGAATGATCGATTGTTTCAGGTGAATTAGAGAGAGCAACAGTTAATGCAGCCTTTAGGTTATCGATGTAAGATGCTGAATGTTCCCTGATGTTGGGCCTTTTGAGGGTTAGGTTACCTAGGGTTAGGTAGGGTTAACTGGGATAAAGGAGGTTGGATGTCCCTTTTTTTTAAAATAATGCTGTAATATTGACATTGTAATTGACATTGTAATATAGATGATGGGGATGTGGATGTCGATTAGTCCATGTGTATACTTGCATGGCTATTGGCTATACAATTTGAATTGGTAACAAGCATAGTTTTCTAACATTATTGATAACACCAATGTCTTACCTGGCCGGAGGGATGTATTTCCTTGCGATGCCATCCTGCTTACTTTCAACAAAGGTTTCCTGGGAAGACAACCACAACGTGCATTAAAAATAGGTCTGTTTACACCCGCCGATGAAACGGTTCAGCTTCCCGCCAGACACACACACCTCTGGGGCGACGTCTCCTTCGTGGCTGTCGGTCTGTTTGCTGGGGGTCACGGTCACCAATGGCGCTTGAAAAAGAAAAAGAAGGGAAAGAAGTTGTCGTGATCTGACAGCTCTGAGACATGACTTACGTCCCCTGGTGTGTGTGTGTGTGTGCGTGTGTGTGTGTGTGGGGGGGGGGGGGTGGATCAGGACTTGTCAGACTCAGATATGACACCTACCGATGAGTTCCTGGATGGTGACGCGGTCCAGCACGTTGAACGAGGTGTCCAGCTTCAGGGGCTGACTGCACCGCTGGCACACGAAGCTGACCTGCATGGTGGTGCTGCTAGAGGACTTGGAGCCCTCCATTGCTACGCGTACGCAGACAAACGACAACACAAACGGGACACTTAGGGTTAGCCCGTCATCATCAGAGCCGGTACCGCTAGGAGAAACCAGAACCATGCGTTGTCAACACAGTCCGCTCGGTCGAGCAAAGTCGATGCGCCAGAAGTTGTGATACGCGAGAAGCTAATTTGCTAAACTGCTAACAATGTAGTGACTGTCTTAGAAAAACGGACAGGCCAGGCGAGACTTTTATACGGAAATGTACCGGTCTATTCAACCGATATCCGTAGGAAGCGACGTTAAATCGGTGATGTAAAGATAATAGGTTTTACGTGACTTATTTGTTTCTTACCTTGGGACCAGTCGTCCTTCCGATTTCCGTATTGATGTTTATCCCGGATATGACGTCGGTGTCGCTGTGAGTACGGAGGTTGTAAACATACGAACTATACATGAACATTAACTATTAACTAAAAAAGGTTTGGGATTGACATTCGACATTTTAAAGTCATTAATTAACCCAGTTGTCGAGAAAAACAACATTACATTGTACGAAATATAAAATATATTGTGTACATTTGTGGGTGAAGTCTGTACTCCACGCGGTAGGGGGCGCTGATGGGTTCAACCGGTGACGTCACGATTCTTGTACTTTTCTCGCGAAGAAAAGTCCAGTTGCGGGAAAACCTGAAAACAAAACCAGTAAGTAAAAACATGAGACGAGGCATTTTTCTCAACATGTAGATAACATAACAAAACAACTATACACGTATATTACTATGGGGCATTGCCTTTAACGTATTACTATTGTTGCGCCGATGTCATGATCGCCTTTATCTGCGAGGAGGTGGTTTGTGTGTAACGTTAACGTCCTAAAACAATAACAAGCCATGGTGGGTCTCAACAGTTTGTAGAGACCGACCAAACCCCATGGCTTCCCCTGACTGATCCGTATGAAAGATAAGATAAGATAAGATGTATATCAGCGGAGGGAAGGGCTTGTCTTTGTTGCCAGTGCGACAAGTTGAAGTTTGGATTCTGTTTTATATCAGTTCTTCATCCCAGGACCTTGTCGACATTGCTGGGGGTGCAGCGCAAAGAACAAGGATAAACGTGTCTTACGTAAGAATACGGTACATCTAAGCAACACTTTAATTTAATACAATGCACAGTTGTAATTATAGTCAACATTATGGAAAGTGTCCCTATGGAGAAATAAAACCTTTGTCTTTACCTTTCGCTTGATCCGGTCTGCTTGTTGTTGTTGTTGTTGTGTCTAACCAAGTTGCCAAGGAGAGGTCAGACGTCCTAAAAGCCAGCTGTATACAATAATACATTTATTTACTGATTTAATCTTCAGAAGTGAATGTATTCTGTTGTAAAGGACAATGAAAAGCCCCAGAGCAGAGGATGTCAGGAAAGGTATCTCAGCCCTTTGGGATACGCTGCAGTGTCCTATATGGTGAGTGACAATATGTTGCATGGTGTTCTGTAACGTTACAACGTATGAGCCGAGTCCATTCTGACGTTATCAACAATGTGCTGACATGTTTCCTGTTGTTCCATACATAGCATGGACCTGATGACCACACCAGTGTCGACTAAATGTGACCATCAGTTTTGCAAGTAAGTTTGTGTCATGACTGCTTCATTTCCCCTTTAAGGTTTGCAGACAATACACATTAAGTACCGAAAAAGGACACCGGAATAGGACATAATTTAGATTATAAACATTAAATCAAATAAAGCAATACATGAAGTGGGATAGATCAATTGTTGTGTACTGTTGGATAACGCAGCATAACCATCATCTTCATGTTGGGATTACCTCTTGAGTACATGACTGTGCTGATGGTTCATTAGGGTTGTTATTCTGCTTGTGTAATTGTGAATGTGTTTTTGTTTTCACCAGGTTCTGCATGCAGAAGCTTCTAGATGGCACCAAACAGAAAGAGGCAAAATGCCCAGTTTGCAAAACCAAGATCACTAAGAGGTAGGTTAAAGAGTTATGTGCCATGTTATTCTCATAAAAGTAATGCTCGCTGTGGTCCATATTGACAACCTCAAATACAATTTTAGTTAAATTACCAGAATATTGATAATGTGGTCACGATATTCCATATAATCATGCACGCAAAATCACTTGTAATGTGACATTTATGAACAAGCTGGTAGAAGTGTTGGTTGGTCCTCACCTGAAACAACCATTCATTACAATCAGAAGATTTTACCATTTTACAGCAATGCAGACTATTGACTATACAGACTATACTCATTAATCTCCTGCATGGACATGTGTTTCCAATAATAAACAATGTTCTAATCATTAAAGCTGCTGTAGATAAGATTTGAGAGTTGTTAAGAGATAGAGCAGAAGAGAGCAAGATTTAGAAAATAAACAAGCCATGAAACGCCCGCTCCCTCTCTGCATGCATGTGATTGACGGGCAAGATGGATTCCCTGAACCAATCAGGGATGAGATTGTCTTATACAGAGGCATGCACAATCAACTAGCTGATGGATGGCTATGGCATTTCTAACAAATTACACTCTAATTATAGCTCGCAGTGAATCTACAGTAAACTAATTGTGACAGACTATATTGGACTAATTCTAAAAGGGCCTATTATAATTATGAAATATGACCCAATTTGACCCATATAGGAGTTTGCAGGAGAGCCCTGGGTTCCAGAAATTAATAACAGGATTACAGAATATGATTGAAGCCTACGAAAATGACACCAGGACCAACTGTGAGTACCACATTAGTTTGTATCGACGTCTAAACATTGAAATCAATGTCTGAATGGTAACCAAACGCTTCATTCAAACCACGGGGAAAGCACCAATCACAGGTAAATGGAAGTTGGAATTTGAAACATCAGGTGTAGTCATTGTAATAAGCTGAGGTTTACTTTTGAGTGTTTGGTTACTCCTGGACATCAGACTGGTCAGTGTCACTGACGAGGTTAAATAGATGACTCTCACCTTCATGTTGTCCAGACTTCACAGGAATGTCCCTGCAGAGAGGGCAACAGAGGTAAGAAACCATTACAATACCTCATAATAATAATAATAATAATAATAATAATAATAATAATAATAATAATAAACATCCTGAGAATACAATAATGATGAGCAGTAGAATGATCTTAAGGGTGCAGTGTGTAGGCAGGGTGTCCGCGCATCCTTAAAAAGTCTTAAATTCATGTTTCTAAATTTAAGGTCTTAAGACCTTTGCAATCAGCCAATCAACTAGAGGCTAAAGCATGCATCATTTCTCTGATGCTTGTTGGATTAAGCCAGCCCTAGTATGACTTGTAATGACTAATGCCCCTCACAAAGAATTACAAAATAGGAGCAATTCAAGGAAGGGTGATACTCCTCAATGGAAAGATTATAAATCATTTAAAACTCCTTGGCTTGGTTGTTATAAACACTATTGTATGTTGTGCATTTTGTCTTTTGGCTAGCATGACAGAAGCTGAAGGCAGCACGGTTTTATCTGGAGATACATCTGTTGATCACCATGACACCAGAGACACTGAGCAACATGGTCTTCCAGGTTCTCATTCCTCCACCGAAGAAGGTAACTTCAGTTAACAATAAATTATATTGCTGATCAGAAATCATACCACAATCTCCATATAATCTATTCACAGCTTTTATTTCCACATATTCAGTGTTCTTTTGCATACTTTGAAGTCCAGCAGGGAAAAAATATATATATTTCGCAAAACGGCAATACGTTTTTGATTGATTATAATTTGATTGTATTTTTAATTCAAAAAATTATTTTAGAGTTTGAAACTAGTTTGAAAATGTTGACATTATTACACCAAAAACCTGACTGGTATGTGACAGTTCATAAGTGAACAGAAGATGATATACATTTGCTATTCCGTAGTGTAAGAATTTATTGTTTTTTCAAATCTGTTCTCCACAGCCATGAATGGATTTGCAAGCCTCATGGATTTAGAAGATTCCAACTGTGTTTTTGTGATAAATGATGGCTTGGATACTAGCTTCAGTGAGATTTCAGGAGAAAAGATGCACATCCGGCCTACTGTAGAGCCAGTAATGGAACAGGAAATGAGTGAAGTTCTGGAAAAAGCAACGTCAAGACCAAGGACGAGAGGCAAAAAGCGCCTCGCCCTGCTGAAGAATCTGTCATCTCGAATTTCATTGGTTTCTGACGATGACCAGCAACAGCAAGCACCAAAAGACGACGCAGAGAAAGCAACCGAAAAGATCCAGCTTAAACAGAAGAAAGGCGTGGAGAAAGTCTCCCAGTGGCTGTTGCAAGTTCCCCTCACAGAGAATCTGGAGTCGGAGGTAAACCACGACGTCGCCTCTGATCCAGAACATCCTCCTGCCTCCCCCGCTGGGAGCTGCTCGTCAGCCTCAACAACGATCACCAGGCAAGCCAAGCCAAGAGAGGTGAACAAGAAGACAGAGCACAAGAAGACAAGTCTTGAACACCAAGTGTTTGGTGTTGTTTACTCTCGACGGGGGAAGAGATCCTTCTCTCCACCACAACACCCTGTTGAGCCCTTCTCACATGACCCATCACTGGTGGATGGAGAACACAATCCTATGGCTGACATTGGAGAGAGCAGCGAACCCATTCCTGATGATTACACACCGAAATCCAACTCTGCGGATGATGGTGCTAAAGGTGTTGTGGAGATCCAACCGCATATGACAAATGAACAATCCAGTGATACTGGCAAAAAAGAACTAAGAGCGTTGGACCGAAATGCAGATGTGAATGAGATCAGAAAGGATCAAGAGCGATCGGAGAAGCCGTGGCCACAGGAGGAAAGAGAAGCCAGCAGTCTGGTGATCAACACCGTTGTGGTCCAATTGGACAACGTCATGCAGGACGTTGACCCTGATCTCCAAAAACAAACTACGGAGAAACAGGAAACTGTTGCTAAGACGAGACCTGGGAGGAGGAAAGGGAAAAATGCAAAACTGCAAAACAGAAAGTCAGTAAGAGCGAGGAAACAACTGGTTCTAGTTAGTGCTCTAGAAGGAGAAGCCGTTTCAAAACTACCCAAGAGCAGGCGAGAGTGTGGAGAAGTACAGGTTCAAATAGAGGCTTACCCAAGCAGCGAGGAGGTGAGCGCAACAGTAGCCAGGACCCCCCGCAGTAGAAGACCCCGGCACATTGCCGAGGAAGTTCAGGAAAGTTCTGCTCGAAAGCGTCTTAACAAGAGGGCAATATCTACCAGAGGACCGACACCTAAAGCACCTGGCCCAGATAACCACAATATGGCTAAACCATTTGAGGAAGCTAGAACCACTATATCAGACACCGTGAATCAAATCGTGGTAAATGTCACCAAAAGTAATGGATGCGTCTGCGGCGAGGATATCGGAGGAATTGAGAAAATTGAATCCGTTGAGGGTTCCATGACTAATTTTAGCGTGACTGAAGATATGACCCCAACTAATGGCTCTATTGTTGAGGTTCCTAAAACCGTCAGTCCTTGTGAAGCGAGCGCAGCCTGTTTCGTATTAACAGCCACAACTCGTAGAAGTCCCACTGCGGCAGCACTGCCAAGCCCTGCCCCTCAGAGTATCGGGCCAGCCGATCAGAAAGGGGCACTTATTGAAGATTCTGCCTCTCAGATCAAATGTGCTGAGGTGGAAGTAGGCGAGGATAGAAGCGATAGCGAGGTTGACACTGAACAGCTGATGAAGAGCTTCAAAGCGGCTAAAAGGAAGTCCTTCCATCTTGGCAGCCCAAAGGGGAAGAGGAGCATTGTTAGTGTGGACAAAAGAAGCCTGAATTCTAAGATGGAGGATAACTGTAATTCCGGAACTGAACGTACATCAAATCAGATTTTAAATGCCGCAGAAGAATCGGCAACAGTTCGATCCAAAAAGCTGCCGGAGATAGAAAGATCCTCTTGTGGTGATTTGGTCGCCTCTTCTAATTCACCCAGCCGACACAGAAGCTTGTCAGGGGTTACATCTCGACAAGGCCTGAGGAGGCGTCTTGTCCCGTCAGAGAAAGTGTTGAAGTTGGACAGTACAATCTTAATTAATTCCCAGGATAGTGCTGTGGGCTGTCTCTCCGGGAACACCGTCTATAGTGCCCTCAGCCCCAATAAAGTCGCAAAAAGTCAAACGCAAAGTCTGCATTGCTCCGTTGCCCCCGATACGTCAGAGTCAGTCCTGCTCTTCAGTGCTCTGGAAGTATCTGAGGATGGCCCGCCAAACACAAGGATGTGCATTTCCTCTGACACTTTGTCCACCAACAGACAAGGCAACACTGACAACAGTGGGGAACCGGTGGTCAATACTAATGGTTCCACAACCCCCGACGGACTTGTGCCACCAGTTGTGGAATCGGCCGACAAAGTGCCGGCAAGCGGTTCCCCCATCAAGAAGAGTACTACGAGGAAGAGGATGGTGCAGTGGTCTTCATCAGAGTCATCAGATGAGGAGTTACCTTCTCTAGCACAGATTTTTAAATCTTGCCGTCGTCCACCTGCAGTCCAGTGTAATCGTGTTGAAGGCCAGGCCGAGACTCCAAAAGGCCCCGGGAGGGTGTCTGAAAGTGAGGAGCCAAGCATTTCGGCCGGGCCAGTGACCGTCCAACCCGAGTGTGCTCCCAGCCCAGACTTTGTGGAGTCCAGCCAGAACTCTGTGGATCTCTTTGACACACCGGCTGAATGTGAGTTGATTTTCTATTGAATTAAACCCCTTGCACACTGTAACTATTTCACCACAGTCATCACTTCTGCTGATATCTTATTTGTAACTCACAGTGTGATAACTTTAGGGGTGGATTAAAAGAGATGGGAATCATCTCTACCTTGTTAAATCAGTTAAATGGTGGATTTAAGGGGTATGCCTGCCTTTTTCATAGGTTCTGCACCTCAGTGTGTGCAGGAAATTAGGGAAAAGCTGAACTTAGGATGGATCAGGCAGGACTGTGTTTTGATCCTTCAGGTCTTTCGTTGTGATATCATTATTATTATTATTATTAATAATAATAATTATTATTAACGTTCATTTCCATTTATGTCATCTATAAGTAAACTGTATGCGGCACAGGTGACACCACCTATACCTGTCAGGAATAAAAAACAATTCTAATGCAGAATGGGGTACAAAGCTGAAATATTGGTGTGTGTGTGTGTGTGTGTGTGTGTGTGTGTGTGTGTGTGTGTGTGTGTGTGTGTGTGTGTGTGTGTGTGT
>JAOPJH010000058.1:10527381-10537831 GCA_027122575.1 Merluccius polylepis
AGTAATACACTGACTCTAGATAAGTACCTTCTACTGTAGTAATACACTGACTCTAGATAAGTACCTTCTACTGTAGTTAATACACTCACTCTAGATAAGTACATCATACAACCCCACTTAAAAAATCAGAACTATCCCTTTAAGTCCCTTAATGTAATACCTCAAGTTGTGGTTAATTGCATAACAATCCCCCATCCTCTGTTACTGTCTGTGTGTCTGTACCCTCCCATGCTTGGACTCAGGAGAAAGGAAGTGAAGTGTGTGATTACAAGGCTTGTCATTAGCAATGTAAACAGCACCCGCACCATCGGCATTTTGTCTTGGCAAGGACATCCCAGCCCTCTACTTTTTTATATAGCTCTGAAATTAGTCAAGCACCCTGGACTATAGAAGGTGTTGTTTGGATCTATCATAAACACTGACTGTTTTACTGTATGTGTTGAGATTACTCCAAATAGATTGCTAACAATCTGGCCTTGAAAATAACCTGCAGATTCCATAACTGCTGCCATACTGCGGGACCCCTATTGAATATTGGAGGTGCAGCAATATCTGATCTGATGAAGAGAACATGGCCTGTGTGTGTGTGTATGTATGTACGTTTTCATGTGTGTGTGTCAGATGTACAAAACAGTTAAATAAATATCTCACAGGTGTGTGCTTGTCCGAAAGACTTGCATTGAGATGAGCCTGTTTGTATATGTGTGTTTATAAAAAACACACAAATGCATAGCAATCAATGAGAATCATCAACAGAATTTTACATATTGCTCGTTACCTTTCCTGAACTTTCTGGTTTTGAATGGAAAGCATGAAACAGTCGCAGTTTTGGTTACAATCCTGTTTCGGGTCGTCTTCCCTGGTAGTTCTTCTTGTTGTGTAACTGTGTGTTCAGCTGCAAAGACACTTTGGTCGCTCATAAAATATCGCTGAAAATATTTCTGTTCACTTTTGTCGTTCGCTTTTGTCGCTCATGATGTACGTTTGATTTTGCAGACGCATTTAAAGGAGCCGTATGCCGTATTTAGTACAGAGTCAGACAGCCATATCAAACGTTTCATTAACTCACCAGACCAACCAACCACGCGTGACACCTCCGCCCAGACCAGAGCCTTTTTGTTGCGATCTCTGAAATCAAAAAGGCTTGGATCGTACAACACCGGGTGCCCAGCCACAGCCGTGATTAACTTTTCAGTCGTCATTTTGAATGTACTGTAGCAGTAGTGGCCAACCAGCGGCTCCCGAGCCGCATGCGGATCTTTGCCTGGTTTCATGCGGCTCTTACGTTCATATCGAATTTTGTGTTGTGTATAGCCCATTTCACACTGCCAAAAAACCCAGATGTAAACCCGTTAACACCCGACATTAATCGGGCATTGGGCACTCCGATTGGCATTGATGTGACGTCACACCCGCGTAAACCGGCTAATTAGCGCCATGACGGAGGCAACGGAGGCGCGACATAAAACTGCCACTCAGCTTGGAGGGAAGGAAAACCTTATTGTTGAGTAAACAATTTGTGTCGCTCTGAAAATGGCAGGGAAAAAATGCACAGAAAAACGAAAATACGAAGAAGAACACAGGACGTTTTTAACATCGACTAGGAATTTCCAAATGGGATTGAACTTCGCAAGCACAAATTAACCACTTTGAAAAGCCAGGCGCAAAAGCAGAAAGAGTTGTTCCAAAAATGTACGAAGCACTTGGAGATCGTAACGCTTGCATCGTATCAGCTGGCTTGGAAAATTGCACGAGCTAAAAAGCCATACAATGAAGGAGAGTTTGTTAAAAAGTGCCTCAGTGACTTTATTGAAATCTTGTCTCCTGAAAACGACAAGATTAAACAAATGGTGTCAGACGTCCAACTGTCCCGCCACACTGTTGAACACAGTATATCGGACATTAACACGGCTATACGTAGGTTTCAGTCACGTGACTTTTTTTGTCCTGCCGCCATCTTTAGGACCGTGCAGAGCATAGAGTGCTAGCGCCTTCAAGTGGGAAATGGCTAGCCAAACTCATCTCTCCACGGAGGAAAAGCAGCGTTACGTGACAAAAACAAGTTTAGGATTGGATCCATATGTACTGCTAAATGGCATACTAACCCCGCTTTTGTCCGCTGAACATTTGCCAAACATTTGTTTTGGCGACATTTTCATTTACCTGGAAGCGGTTATCACTCGGACTCACTCACCAGCTTTCACCGCTGTCTTACTTTTCATCCACACTTCCACACTCTGTGACCGGGGCTTCAGAGTAATGTGTCCGAGAAGCGTAGCCCTCTCAGACTCACATGCCAGCTTTACCGCTGTCTTACTATTCATCCACACTTCCACACTATGTGACAGGAGCTTCAGAGTATTGTGTCCGACAATGGTAGGCATCTCGGACTCACACGCCAGCTTTAACCGTTTTATTACCCGAAATAAAATGCTCATTGCACAGCCTGGAGTGTTCTGTTGGCGTTTTAATTGCAGCTATCCATTTCTGTCTCCTTTCTGTGTTCTTGGGAATTTTATAAAATGTGTGTCCATCTGTATTTCACTTGCTGTTATTGCAGCCCACAGCACAGCAGATAGATGGCATTGTTTACTTTAGCGTAGTGCTTCCAGGCGGGGCGGTCCGTAAGATGGCGCTGCGATTCATGTGTGACGACACATGAAACGCATGTATTGAATCACAGTTGCACTCTGATCTTCAAGTATGTGAGTATTTTAGTGTCGCATCGAATGAGTCTTGTGACATACAAGATAAGCCTCAGTTGGCAATATTTGCAAGGTCTGTGTCAAACGATTGTGTGATCAAAGAAGAACTCCTTGATATTGTGCCATTAAAGGACAGAACATGTGGCATAGATGTGAAAGAAACAATGATGGCTGCATTCGCGAAAGCAAATCTGCCCATACTGAAACTAACGGCAATAGCCACGGATGGAGTGGCAGCCATGATCGGATCTGTGAACGGGCTTGTGGGGTTGTGCAAAGCTGACCAAACATTTCCAGAGTTTTGGAATTTCCACTGCATCATCCACAGGGAGCAACTTGTGTCTAAACCACTGAATTTAGACAACGTCATTAAGCCTGTGATGGAGATCGTCAACTACATCTGCACACATGCACTTAACCACAGGCAATTCAAGAACCTCATCGCTGAGCTGGACCAAGTGCTTCCAGGTGACCTACCGCTGCACTGCACTGTGAGGTGGCTCTCAAAAGGCAAGGTACTTTCTCACTTCTTTGAGCTTTTGGATGCTGTGAAACTGTTCATGGAAGAGAAGGGCAAGGACTATCCCAAGCTCTTGGACCCCAAGTGGATTATGGATCTCACCTTTTTGGTCGACATGCTGTGTCACTTGGACAGACTGAACCTGACCCTGCAGGGTAAGTTAAAAATGCTGCCTGACCTGGTGCAAAGTGTGTTTGCATTTGTCAACAAACTGAAGCTGTTCAAGACGCATATTCAAAAGGGAGATTTAGCACATTTTCCCGCTCTGCTAAAAGCCAGCGGGCAAGTCACCAGCGCTGCCCTGAAAAAGCAAACAGCCAGATATGCAACACTGGTTGAAAACATGCAGTAAAGCTTTGTGACCCGATTCTGTGATCTACAACTGAAAAGGCCACAGATCACGATTCCTTGTCGACCCTTTTAATGCGGAGACGGACTGTTTGAAATCCCCGCTAGTCACGGATGAGGCTGCGGCTGAGTTGGAGATGATCAATCTTTGTGAGGAGGACCAACTGAAACCTGCTTTAAGGGAAGGGACCATTGAGTTCTGGAAAAGTGTGCCAATGGAAAAATACTCCAATGGGCTGCGCTCAAGATACTGTCAATGTTTGTCTCTGTTTTCTACCCTGAAACATGTGAAATCAAAGTATCGATCTGTTCGGACTGACACGCATTTGAAAGAGTTGCTTTGAGTGGCAACAACGGAATACAAGCCAGATTTGAAGAGGATTGTTCAAGGCAAGGAATGCCAGAAGTCCCACTGAGCAAAATGCTATTGTAAATTGTTATATTTTTGTTTGTTGACTTGGTTGATCTGACAGTTTGTGTGTGTGAAACATTGCACACAATGTTCATTGTTGAAAATGACTGGCCTGTGGTCTTAGTACTGTAGGAGTCCATTTCTGTCATTATCATGTTGGTGTGTGACATTTACAATAAATCTGGCCGAACAGAGGTCTGGCTGAGCAGAGGTCTGTGTGTGTGACAACTACAAAAACAATGAGATTTCAGGGGCAATATGAATACAGTTTACTCTTTGTATTCACAGACTCTCTCTTATTACTCAGGTATGACAACATTTTTTATTTTCTAAAGTTCTTAATTTTCATTCAAAAGTTATCAAAATGAATGCATTTTGTTTGCATTGCAAATATGTGTGTGTGTGTGTGTGTGTGTGTGTGTGAGGGAGAGAGAGGAAGGGATGGGGGGGTGTTCATGTGTGCCTGTGTGTATTATGTGGCTCTTTGCAGTAACACAGTAAAAAATCGGGCTCTTAGTCTCTGACTGGTTGGCCACCTGTACTGTACTGTAGGAACCAAAGTGCCGGTGTTCCCTGGGATCCACGCAAGCAAAGAGCGTCTACATTCTGATTGGTTGTCAGTGTTTTGCAGCTGAAACGCGTCATAGTAATTTGCATAAAGTCTTCAACTTTTTTGGTTGCTCTGGTCGCTCAACTTTTGCCGCTGGTAGTGTTTGTCGCTTGTGTCTTTCACTTTGGTCGCTCTTGCCCATAGAAAGTGAATGACTTCCGGTGATTTGGCAGCACACTCGGAGTGGTAACCGTTAACCGGTTCGAACCCACGAAGAAGAAGAACATTCCACCCTGACCATATGCCACCCGGCCCGGTTCTACAGCCTGCAGCTTCCCACAGCGGGTTGTAAAATAACTTTGGACCTTAAAAGAAAACCCAGGTATGGAAAAATGCCTGTCTAAGGGGACGTCATGCTGAGAGAGGAGAGGCCTGGCGTGTTCACAGCATGCGGGTTACACAAGCCGATGGAAATTAGTTTTTATTGAATTGGATATTATACAAGAGGTTGTATATATACATGCACGATTTGGGCTTTGTAGATTTAGCTGCCTTATGTTTTGAATTGGTGGTAGGATAATCAGTGCCAGTGAATGTATAAAGACTAAAATAAAATGGATCAATGTGTGGGAACAAATGCATGAGGAGATAGGGGTTCTTAATAGAGGGGAGAAACAGCATCCTCCAAGTTGTGCAATTAGAAGTGAAGAGATGCACAACGCTAAAAGACTATGTGGGGGTGAAAGAGTGCTTTACATAATGTTACATAATGTTACAACATGTGTAAAGACTAACAGTCTTCTGCAGAGTTACACAAAGGCACCTAAACATTTTTTTATCGGGTTGTAAGTGTTGCCTGCAGAGGAGCAAACGTACACATTCTCAGAATCGTAACGCATCTGTCGCGTATCTGCAAATTGCGCATCGAACATGGGCTGATTGGTGGAGCAATGCCCAATAGCAATGAAATGTCAAATTAACCAAACTGTTTGAAGCTGAAGCAAATTGAACAAGATTCACATCGCTAATGCAAATTGAACAAGAGTAATCTCCACAAGAGACAGGTGAGGTGACTATGTTGAGTTCAATCAGACAAATCACACCCCTGGCACATCTCGAAGAATTCTGTTTCGTTCTCTTTGGCTCTTCGTTGGTCTCCGTTCTCTCTCTTCAGTACTATGGCGATAAGTGGTAAATGCAGGTGTGTCGCCAGTTACGTAACATTTGGGGGCCATAGGCTGTATCAGTGGGCCATAGGCTCACTCACCATTAGATTGTGAATTAACAGACATTTATTTACATGAAAATCTTCAAGATTATTACTTTAAATTACATATATTTAAAATACATTTCAGATACCACAATATCTAACACAACAATTACCGGGACCAGGTATTAACATCTCTTCCCTTAGACATTTCATTGTTTCTCTTTTGCATGCTGCATTAGACAGAGACACTATCAAACAGACAGGGTAAAACGTGCAGCCCTCCTTTTGTGTACTCTTGGCACGTGAAGCATTACACAACACAGCCAGATGTGCGGGTCTAGGAGGCGCGCGACCACTAATGAGGCTAGTCGTTAAGAAGATCAGGCCTCCGTGTTCCTTTATTCATGTGTTTATTTATTTTCAGTGGGCAAGAGAGCAGACTGGGCAGCAGGCTTAGTAAACAGAAAGGGGGCACCTTTAGAGTGAAGAGCTATGCCCTCTACTATCCTTCACTCCATACCTTTGTTGGAAGTCACGGATAGCTCAGTGAACATGTAGTTGTGACTGTAGTAGTAGACAGTAGAGTACATTCTGCCATTGGCCCTACACTGCAACTTACATCACACACACACCAAAGTAAAAAGTCTATCTGTCTATTTAGGACTTTTTTTAACCTACTTTGTAGTGTGCACTGACAAGAGTAATGGTAGTCCTGCCCTTCCCTCTCTAGTGTTTAGCCTAGTACTTGGTCTACGTCTGTGCTGAATATTCCTACACCATTTACTTTGTACTTTATTTGTCAAGGAACATATTTTAGTCAATATTAGGTTTAGGTTTCTGGGGGTGCATTAAAAGTAATAGGAATAATGTACCCAGATCACTTTTTCAAGGTTGTTTTTGAACCAGTCTGAGTTGCACTACTTTGTGCTTCTGCTGTTCCAGCACAGACTAGCTTGTCCGCTAGTGGGCTTGTGCCTCTAAGCAGCATTTCACCTCAACCTACTGTAGCTTGCTAATTATACCATGCAGTGTGCTAGCTTGTAGCTAGCCCTTGCGTACGGCTGATGCTTGTGCTGTGTGGCTAGACAAACAGATGGACAGGCAGGCAGACTGCAGACCGACTGATACACAGCCAGACATGCAGCAAGGCAGACAGACGGATATAGATTGACAGCCAGACCGACAGAAGGACACACTGACAAACAGAAGGACAAGACAGATACCATTTAGCGAGCAAGGTAGGGTGCTACAGGCGCAACTACAGCGCTCTACCTAGCAACCCTCCTTACCTCTCCAGTTCCAATGTCCATTAGGAAGTCACTGACCAATGTGATGTCTGGATGTTGGAGGGACTATATAACTGTATCTTCCATCTTGAGTAGTTGATGACTTTCTCCATCTCCAGCATCCAGCATCTGGTCAGTGTGTTTGCTGCCAAAGCTTGTCTAGGCTAAACCGATTGTAACTCTTATTGAGCAAACAAGCTGGACATATAGTCTGGTCTCTTCTGAGGTCTTTAGTGTCCTCTCTGGCACTCTGGGGAGACATCCATATGTTGACAGTTCGACCTCTAAGACACTGTTTACTAACATAAATGTAGTCTAACACACAGTGGTTCTTAAACTTAGTTCCGTGACCCCATTTTAAGGTCTGAAAATTCTCACGACTACCATCTTCATCCCCCCATGTTATTCACTATTTCAACAGCACCAGTTGATGTCCAGGTCTCAGTGATGGTATGCACCATGGCATCACACCAAGCTAAGAAGTTAGCTTATTTGTGGATATTATTCAGTTGGTTCCAACCATAGACTGCAAAACATATGAACGTTGCGCCTGTGACACCACCCATTGGTTTAGGCATGAAGTAAGAGATTGGCTGACTGGATGCTAGCCGATAATACTCAGCATCTACACTGAGACTAGCCACCACCTACCACAAAACACCTAAAGGCTGTAAGAAGAACGCGCTAATCTCTTCCACCTGAGACCCATCTCACTTATAGAAGGGTTGCTGGTTCCCAACCAGAGATGTGGTGCCCTTGTGCAAAACACACCCATCTCCAAACTGCCTCTGGTGAGCTGTGTCGTTGGCTAGCGGAGTTGACACATGTAAGATAGTTAGATAGTTGTTTTTCTCAGAGACGTCAATAACGCTTTCTCGCTCACACAACCCTTGTCCTTTAAATACCGCAATAATAATGGTTTGTCATGTCCCTGCCCCTGAGCTGCTGCAAGGTCCATCTGTGTGGTGATCTTGATGCCTGGTGCCCGTGATGGTCTGAGCAGTTGTCTGTGTCACTGGTGGTTACGATATGCAAGTATGCAATATGCTATGTGGTAGTCATAATGAGCTGACGGTAAACCCCTGATGGTGGCAGATAGAGGTTGAGTGATGGCGTAGAGAGAGAGAGAGAGAGAGAGAGAGAGAGAGAGAGAGATAGAGAGATGTTGTTTGCAGTCGTCAAGGTCACATAAGTTTGATAGCTGATAGTTATTGTTAAAAAAATACAGTGTTTTGGCGAGAGTGTGTTCCTAATCCTTCCAAGGCATTTACAACAGATGTGTGGTACACAATCACTTTAAAGACTGTGGCAAGCAAATTCAGAGATTTGTTTCTAAACACATTACACACTTTAGAAAGTCTTTCTAACTTAAAAAAAACTATTTTCAAGCTGCATAAGCTGCTCTGCTCGTGATTATTCTTAATACATCACCACAGCAGCGCTATGCTGCTATACATTTCACTTTGAGTTTTGATGTCAGGATGTCCCTGGTGGGCGGACATTATTGTAAAACTTGTTGAATGTGTTGGGAACTCTGCCCACCCGTGTAACTCCACCCCCCCAGCCAGCTGCTGAACGTTGGCGAACAAACCTATTTCATACAGCCTCTCAACAACAATGCTTACTCGGCAACGGCGAAGGCTTTTGTCTATTTAATGGTGTATCCTGCTCCCAAACTTTGCCAAAATACATATCAACATAATATATAATTTTGTTTTTGTAAGATGTCGGAAAAGTGACAATAAAACGATTTTCGTTGATAATTAGCTTGAAGAGTACTTGTTAAGGAGCATCCATTGTTTAAAATTGTGCTATATAAGAAAACAATATTTTGCCCCCATGTAGCTGTGTTTAAATGCCAAAACGACCACTGTTGATGACCAAAAAAACATTAATTGGTTTTATTATTAATATTTTTTGGCCTTCATCAGTTCCTGTATACTAATAAAGTTCTGCTAGTGTTGAAGCTTGTGTTCTTCATTTCATTCTCTTCATTTGTCACACACGCGCGCATGCACATACGCACACATACACACGCACACACACACAGATGCACACACAAACACAGACATATACACTCACTCACTCACTCACTCACTCACTCACTCACACACAGACATTGCAGTGTATAATTCTACTTGAAAGCCTTGGGTCCCTAACCTTCTCTCTCACAAATGAACACAGTTACTTTGCATGCCTTGATTGGCTCTCCATCCTAGCCCCCTCCCCCTCTCCTATTTAAATAAAACTACAGTATATTGACTTTGAACAGGCCCATGCCTCAGTGGAAGGCCAATTTATCACGTCAAAATCAATTCACTCAACTCTAATGTCTTTGCTCTGAGCTCAGGCTCACCTCCTCAATGTTAAATTAGTCTTCCTCCGTTTGGCAGCCCCTATAGCAACAGCATGTCGCCCGGGGCGTTCCTAGCATACACCGCTTCCTCTGTTGTGTCAGCAAGATGCTTTATTCAATACAATCTGTCAGTTACTCTTCAGGGTCTTACCTCAGTGTATGCTACTGTACTATTACAACATTTTCAATAAACTACCCGGGAATTCGGTTCCAATTACCCAAAAACATTGCTTGGGTCAAGAAACGAACATGCATGGGTACTAGTAGCAACCAAACTCTAAACAGTTTAGTCTCAATTATTCTCTCTGTAGTACCGGACGGGGTTAGGTTGGTACCCTAAAAAGTGCTGAGGTTTGGTACTCTGCTCTACTGTAGCACCTGCCAACATTCTGTATGACAGTTAGGTAGGTCAGTTGATGGGAGTCGCTTGCAGGTCCATGTCTTAACAGACAATTGAGCAGACAGGGATAATGTATGTGTATGTGTGTCTGTGTACATGCATCTGGGAATTTGTGTGTGCAAGCATGCATGTGCTTGCCTGTAAAATAGGGAGTGTGTGTGTGTGTGCAGGAGGGTGGTCTGTGTGTTTCCACAGGGTGATAAGGTATGGTGGTCTCCTTGCCTGGATAATGGTAAGCATGTGTTTCCCATGGAGGGCTGCCTATTTAAAGACGGAAGTACATCTGTACATCACACACAGGCACACAAACAAACACACACATTTATACAACCACGTTTTTATACACCCACACATGCAGGCACATAGATGCCCATGCGCTTATACACACACACACACACACACACACAAGATCGTTGAATGGTAACTCATTCAGTTGGGTTATGGTGTTTTTTGTGATGTTCTTGCGGTGTACTGTTTGACCTCCATGGCAAAGCAATTACATTTTGGATTCAAACGCAACAAACACACCCTTCCCCTCCTGCTTGTGTAACAGATAGATTTGCTACTCTTTCTCTCTTGTGCTCCGTCTTTCTCTCTCTCTCTCTCTCTCTCTCTCTCTCTCTCTCTCTCTCTCTCTCTCTCTCTCTCTCTCTCTCACTCTCT
>JAOPJH010000058.1:10640703-10653828 GCA_027122575.1 Merluccius polylepis
ATCATCATCATCATCACCATCATCATCATCATCATCATCATCATCATCATCATCATCATCATCATCATCATCATCATATTTAACAATATCTACACCAACCCTGTTGTCATTTTAGTACTGTGTTGTATTCCCTAAAAGTCCTAACTAGCTCCAGGCTAATATTGAAGCGATGTGTAAACACATCTCTTCAATATTCGCCTGGTCTGTGGAGAGCCAATGTGACCGGATGTAACGCGCTAAAAAATACCAATTTCATAAAAGGTCCAAAACAATACATTAAGCTGAACCTGAAGACCATCATGTTTGTAATTTCAACAGTATTTAACTAAAGTGAGGCTTTAATATACTTTGTTGGGGACATGTAGGTTATTTCTGGTTAATCTGTATTTTTCCAACGTTTCACATTCTGCATGTGTGAAATACTGATACTCATTCTGATCAGTACCATTGAACAGAAACTCACACGCTACGTGAGAATTACAACGTCGCCACACAGCAGTGGGTAGCCTTTAAAGTTCTTCTCCCAATTTTAACAATCTTATCTTTGGAAAGATAGACAGTGTTTGATACAGTTGCTTAATAACTAATGGGCAAATCAAAGATCAAAGATAATTGGTCAGTCAGCAAAACATTGTGAGTACTACTACCCAATGATCGACTTTGACTTATTTCTCAAGCACACCACAGATAAAGCTTGGAAAGGTTTCAAACAGCAGTTAAGGTACATAGATATCATCATTGTACATGGAAATGGGGTTTGTTTCAAGGCCACCGTGTGTTGTATTAGTATTAGTGTAGTGTACTCCAGAGTGTTCAGTGTTAATAGTTCAAAAGAACTTTGTGTCTCTACAAACAAAGGCTTATTTGTATATCAGTGATCGGTTATTTGCTCTGCTCTGTAGCTTAGCTGCTCTGTGAATGTGTTTGGTTTAAGACTTCATGACTTATACAGACCCGTCAACCTACCACCTGACATGTCAGCTACCTGGCAATATGCATAACATGCATTAACGTGATTATCTATATTTGCATTATAAAATACAGAACCTAAAAACACACAACTCATCATATCAAGCGTTGGGTGAAATTCCAGGATAAAGTTATTATCTTTGTGAAGATGAGCTGGATTATAGCATGAAACTAGTCACTTTCTGACAATCACATCATGAAATGCAGACTTGAGTAACACTTCCAACATAACATTTCACCCAACGTATCACATCATACAACAGAGAACTAGTGTTAATGTAGGCTAACGTTAACCAGGGTTTACCGTTAAAGAGCATAGTGCAGGTTAGAGGCCCCTGTGAAGCAATGTGTAGGAAAATGATGTAGGAACTATATTTTGATTTTAAAAATACTTATATATACACTATAGTGACTTGTGGAGTCGTTTTGTGAGAGACAGACCACAACCTTATAATGATGAGCCTGCTAGGCGTCCAAGAGACCAAGAACAGACCGGGGTTATAATGGAATAACGGTCAGAGGAGAGAAATCGTGTCGTGGTGTGAAGGAAACCAGTGAGACCTGGGCAGATGTCATGGCGAGTGACCAACGTTAGCTTCTAGATACAGTATGTGGGCGTGAGCTAATGATACCCAATGCTGTGTTCACATCGCCACATTGTAAAGTCTGCCATCATGTCAAGCTATAACAACACTAGTATTGGTCGTCTACACGCAGGAGTGTCGGCACTCAATGAGCTATTGAGATTAGAAAGCTAAAAAGAGGCAATATTTAAAGTCAAACTGAATTAATCATCGCGGATATAATTGTGTGTGTGCCGTCTTGTATGACACAAACCAGATATATTAAATGTCTCTGAAACGAATCAATCCAATTGTAGGCTATAATAGGCTATAGGCCTAATATAAAACTAAATAGGCCTGCAATACACGTGTGCATTGTTGAGGAGACACGTCGTCATACTTGCATACTGCTTCGCCTGCTTGGCTCGTTATCCTTTCATCAAGTCATTAGAATACCAGTGTTGACTTGTCCCTCAAACCAATGTGTCTCTCAGGTGTTACACTAAAGCCGGTACAACTAATGAATTATCTGTGTTCTTGTGTCGGGACACACATCGCCGTACGAGCAGAGTAGAGTTTTAAACTGCTTGATTTGTTATTATTTGTTCATCATATTATTATAATACCAGTGTTGACCCTCAAACCAATGTGTCTCTCAGATCTTACAATTTATCCTGTAAAATTAATCAATTGTGTGTTCTTGTGACACATCGTCATACGCGCAGAGTTCTCAATCATTATACAATAATAATAATAATAATAATAATAATAATAATGCCATTGTTGGCATTAATATTATATCCCAACATTGCACAACAAACTGGAATAAAGAAATAAGGTAGCCTAACTAAGCAGGCATTCTTTTTTAGACTACTAAACTTGGCAGGCCTAATAATTGTAATGTTGTATGATATTTTACATGTTCTGCTGTCATTGATCCATCTTTCAATTACAACCCAGAGGCGCGCTGTTCTGCGGACTTCGCAGGCTTCGCCCTGGCGTGTGTGTATCACCTAGATAACGTGTGCATTTTTCCCCCCCATCCATCAATCGGTGGGAGAGGAGGTTGACTACAGCCCTAATAATGACTGATAACAGAAACTAATTCGCAAGTATCAGCTCATCAGTCGTATCTCGCAATGCGTAATATAACACTACACTACGTTTTACGGTGCTCTGCCGTTACCGCGGGAGGGAGAGAGGCAGAGAGAGAAAGAGTTTCCTGATAACATTTTGTTTGATAGGTGCTTGTGTGGGAAACGCCAGCCCATGGCCTCAGCTGAATTATCTTTTCAAATGGTCATTTTCAGACTAGGTTCTCCAATAAAACATAACCTGCACTATGCTCTTTAATGTATTACTTTACATTGTGTGGGCCACCACATTGTCTTTACTTCTAGTTTCAAGAAACTAAGATTGGTCCATTTAACGTTGGAACTGCTCTGTCAAATTCCCCAGACATATTTAAAGCAATAGTTAACTCATTTTGTATATTTGGTACATGACCAAACAAGACGTTTCCAAGTGTACATGGAACTATGATGAACTATGATTCATTCTATGAGATAAAATGCTATTCAAGTGGTTCTACTCTATATAGATTACAATACAATGCTTGAAAATAAAAAACGGAGCGATGAGCTAAATGCTGATCTTATTCCAGCTTCAGGCTCGTTTGTTTACTCCCGGTAAAATAGTCTATTTGCAGTGCTGTCTCGTCACACAGTTACACACAGGAACACAGCTATGCTAACGTTAGTGACAAGCTACTTACTTGTCAGCCAAGTTGTGGTGCAGAACATCAGCCCTTCCTCTTTATCATAATCCTTTCGCTCTTCCTAGACTCGTAACTTGTGAACGTGTTCATTTTAATGTTTTTCACTGGTCTTTAGAAACATCGCTACTCAGTTAAGTGATGCGTCTGAGGTAACCTACGGTGTTTTGTACCTGCAGACGGATCGACAACAGCTACTTGGAACTAAGTATGGCGAATACAATTTAGTTTCAACACAATATTCTGATCATATTTATTTAACTCAATAGCTGAGTAATAATAGACGCCATTTACATTAAAGCTACACTGTGATTTATTTTTGGTTCATGATTTTTCACTTGTCCGGTCGAAAAAGTACACTGTAAACCCAGATTTTGATTCAACTCAAAGAGATTGAGTTCATATTACTTAAATGTGTCTAATTTATTGACATTACTTGTTAATTCTGATTAAGCTAAACTTTTTCATGTCCTTTCTTATTGTAATTGTGTTTTTAAGTCCAATCAGTAGTTTCTACTTAAACATGTGTCATTTCTTTACATTAATTATGAATTCTGAGTAAACTGTACTTTTGAATGGCCTATTTTATTGTAATTATGTGTTTGAGCTCAAACAACTCAATATCATCAAGTTTTGCCTCACCCATGCAACCGCCAAAAATCTAGTTTATACTAGTTTTGACAGAGTGATCTAGTCAAAAGAATCGCCAATACCAGTTTTGACAGAGTGGTTTTTGAGAGAATATAAAAGAAGAAGAAGAACAACGAAACGACGAGACGAGACGACGAGAAAAACTAATTAAATGTAAGTATTTATTACATACATATATTGCAGTCCCGACTGCTAGCTGGGGTAACTTAGCTAGCAGTATATCACAAAAGTTATATTT
The DNA here is from genome assembly GCA_027122575.1 of Merluccius polylepis. Lineage (NCBI taxonomy): Eukaryota > Metazoa > Chordata > Actinopteri > Gadiformes > Merlucciidae > Merluccius > Merluccius polylepis. Next base: position 10,644,899 of record JAOPJH010000058.1, read on the forward strand.
TACAAATATTTTATTATATCTTTTCATGGGGACAACACTATAGAAATAAAAACGTTGATATAACTCAAAGTAGTCTATATCTATCAGATATATATATCTGTACATCAAAGTTTTATTTCTATAGCACTATTATATACACTATTACTATTATACTATTACTACTATACTATTCTATAGTTATTAACAAAAAACGGGGGGGAAAAACAACTTATTAACGCTAGCAAGGAAGCTAACTAACTCTGCCCACACTCTAACCCTTAGCTAACGCATGTGTTCACTGGCAACGTTATGTGTGTACGTCGCTCCCAAACAGCTAATGCAAGTTGAGCTGAGCCGGACACCTCAACCACGGACCACGGAGCAGCGAACGTCCCGGTAAGTTGGCGCAGATCCCAGCTGCCTTGTTAAAGCAGATTCTATTGTGTGACACCGAGTACAAGTACGCGGAGTCCGCCCGGTCATAGAAACTGAGCTTTCGCCGACATGTCACACTTTGCGTACACTTTGAGTCTGCCGCGGTGTCCGGGTATGTGTACTCGGTCACGCAATAGACTGCTCGGCAGGCAATCTTCACGTCTGCATGCTTTTAATGTGACACCGAGCTGATATGTCCGCTCGACTCTGAAACTATTTACTCTGTTGCTTCCAGACAGCTAAAGTTGAGCTGAGACGGTGAAGCAGCTAGCCACACTGGTAAGTTGGTGCACACTAGCTCACATTATTAGTTAGCTAATTTGCTTTTATTTTGATTTATTCTTTGTTAGTTGGCTATTTGTCCCACTCTTAGCTGTCATGCCTCTTCAAGGTTTTGTTATTTAGCTAATGTTAGCTTGCTGGCTATTGTGTTCAAGCCAATTTTAAATAGTTATTTTCTGTTAGCTAACGGTAATTCTTCCTTAGTTCATGTAACTTTAGCTAGCTGAAGATGGAGTGGAAGTGTAAATATTGTGGTTTTATTAGTGGGAAGAGGGCGCAGCTATTTAAACACTACCGATTAAAACATGGAAGTTACACAAGGACAGTACCATTTCCCTGTTTGCACCTGGACTGTTTGTGCACATTCAAGTCCTTAAACAGCCTTAAAGCACACATATCTCGTGTTCACTCTAAAACTCATGAGGAACAACCAGGAGAAAATGAAGCTATCGAATTCTGCTGTCAGTTGTGTGAATTCATTGAGCCCTGTTCTGAAACTGAATTTTTCACCCATCTCCGAAGGAGACACTTGAAAGTTAACCAAAAGGTTCAGTGTCCATATGCAGGCTGTAGATTTGAGAGTAGTGTGTATTCAACTTTCAATGCACATAAAAGTAAAGCACATAAAGAAGACAACTGGAAGATGTTCAAGAAAGAAATAGTTAATGTCGACATAAGTGATGAAAACAAAGACAGTGATGTTGCAGATGAGCAAATGCCAACTGAAGACACGGGAGATAGATGATGTCAGTGAAGAAGCTTGTGAGATAGATCTTCATGATTTGGAAAAGCAGTTAGAACACAACTTGGCTGCACTTTTTTTAAAGATGCAGACTATCCTCCACATACCTGAGCGCTCTGTACAGGAAGTTATCAAACAGCTTTGTGATATACATTATTTGTCAGAGCCACTTCTGCATCATAAGGTGAAGATGATTCTTAAGGAGTATGATTCCAAGATAGATGAGTCCATTGTGAAACAGGTGAGCAGTGCCGTTTCAGAGACCAACGTAATGACAACATTTTGCGGCAAAGTTGGTTCCTTAGCAACCACAAAAAAGAGAGCATCGTATGTGTCTAAAAAATTTCCGCTGGTAATGCCTGTAGAGTATGTAGTTGACAAAGATAGGAAATCGGTTGTATATGTTCCCATACAGCAAATGCTGCAGAAGTTGCTGAGCAGGACAGATGTGTTAGATAAAGTAATGTCTGAAGAAATACATGTTCCAAATGAATACAAAACTCATGTAGATGGTGTATACTTCAGAGAAAATTGCCTTCTTACTAGTGATGAGTTCACAATTGCCATTGGGCTGTACATCGATGACTTTGAAGTCGCCAATCCGTTAGGAACATCGAAGAAGAAGCATAAGATGTGTGCTGTGTACTGGGTAATTGCCAATATGCCAGCAAAATATAGAGCATCACTCAACTCTATCCAACTTGCTCTTATATGCAACACAACCACTGTAAAAGAATATGGTTATGCTAAAGTGCTGGACCCACTTATACATGATCTGATGTCACTAGAGAAAGATGGTGTTTACGTAGAGGCCTTAGGTGCAAGTGTGAAAGGAACTGTTTTGTATGTAGCTGCTGACAACTTAGGTGCTCATGCACTGGCAGGATTCTACGAGAGCTTCTCTGTTGATAAGTTCTGCAGATTCTGCATGGCAAGTAGAAGTGACACTCAGGAACAAGAGGTGCGCTCTGGTGCCTTTGAGCTCAGAGACAAAGACAGGCATGACAGACAAGTGCAGGAAGTGATGGAAGACCCAGAACTGAGTAGAACATATGGTGTGAAAAAAGAGTGCCCTTTGACTGCAAAACTGGAGCACTTTCATGTTGTTAAAGGTTACCCTCCTGACCTCATGCATGATCTTCTGGAGGGCATAGTCCCCGTAGAGTTGTCTTTGTGCCTTTCAGATCTGATTTCCAAGGGATATTTTAATCTAGAAACACTGAATCAGGCTATCAGGTCCTTTACATACACCTTTACTGACAAAACTGACCAGCCACAGCCTATTACAAAAGGCTTCTCCACAAAAGGCACAATCGGGGGAAATGCGCATGAGAACTGGTGCCTAATTAGGCTCCTTCCATTTCTTGTTGGTCAGTATGTTCCTCCGGGGGAAAAGGCATGGGAAGTTCTCATGCTTGTGAAAGACATTGTGGAGTTAGTAGTTGCCCCCAGGTTTACTGAAGAGACAATCTACTTCCTGGAGTGCAAGTTAGCAGAACACAGAGAACTACTGCAGTCTACATTCCCAGAGTTAAGATTACGACCAAAACACCACTACATTGAACATTATCCTCAACTTATTAAGGCATTTGGTCCACTGTGTGATGTCTGGACTATGCGCTTTGAGGGCAAGCACACATTTTTCAAAAAGGTTATCCGTGACGCTCAGAACTACAGGAATGTAGCCCTTACACTTGCTGTGAAACACCAGAAAGCAGTCAGCTATCATTTGGACTCGAGCTCATTTTTCAAACCTTCAGTCGAGATGGAGAAGGTCACTACAGTCTCGGTATCATCTTTCCCTGATAACGTCCAGAGGGTACTCAGTCAGAAAATCCACAAGCCAGCAGCAGTTCTTGTAGCATCATCCATATGTCTAGATGGAGTTACATACAAGGCAGATATGGTAGTCTCTGCTGGATCCTGCTCAGGTCTCCCTGAGTTTAGGCAGATCACACAGATTGTTGCAGTTCATACAGAAATCATGTTTGTGTGCAGAGTAATGAGTGCATGGTACCATGAGCACCTTAGATCGTATGAAGTTTGCTACTCTGATGTAACCCCGTCCCTGTGTGTGGTTCTGCTGTCAGAGCTTAACGATGTTTTCCCCCTTTCAGCATACAGAATAGGTGGGAAACTAATGGTGACTCTCAAACGCTATATTCTGTGCTGAACACTGTGCTCTCTCTTTCACCCCAGATGGCGGTGCAACAGAGAATGCTTGTGAGAGTTATCTTCATTGAAGCAGACATAAGGAAGGTGGAACTGACGACAAGGCCTGATACAGTTGACCTTTTAATTGGCTCCCTTAAAGAAGTTCTTCTAATACACTATGAGATCTGCTTACAGTTTAAAGATCCCAACTTCGACAACGAACTCTGCAATCTAACAGAGATGTCAGAGCTGCCTGAGCGACCTACCCTTAAAATCATTCCACGCGACACACCCAGCAAGGCAGACACGGACATCCTCTCCACCTCCTCTGAGGAAAGACAACACCAGTGGCCCGAGGTATTTGATATGAATATATACCGAAATTCTCGGTCGATGTGGAATATAGACTGCGTCAAGCAAACCTGCTCCATCTCAGGGATGGAACACACCTAATTCCGTCAAAGGAGCTCAAACACGACATCCTCGAGAGGCTGGCCGAGACCATATATGCCTTAAAAGCATATCCAACAAATGCAGAATTTGAAGCTGTTGCCTTAGCACTGGTGGGAGTACACCCATGTCTCAAAGAACAAGGGTCAGTGTCTGGCTGGAGTGGTTGGAAAAACAGCTTGAAATTCAAGATGGGGAATTACCGAACAAAAATGCGCCAGCGGGGTCACCGTGATGTCACCGTGAACGGCGGTAAACATGGAAAGCACTCTCCTTGTGGAGACCCACCTAACAAGAGAATCAAGAAGCCAAAGAGAGGAGAAGTCAATTACTTACCAGATTATCCAGATGGACAGGATGACTCCAGCCTTGAAGATGCTCAACAGCTCATGGTGAACGAAATGAAAAAGAAAAACCCAAATGGAGCCCTCATCAAGCAGAAGATGGATCTGACATTCGCTCTTCGAAGGAATGAAGTTGTGAAGGACAAGCCTGCCGTCACCCAGATGTGTCAACGTTGGCCAGCTCTCTTTACTGAACACCAGGTAGGCCTATAGATTTGTCTCATATGCTGTATTCTACGGAGCCCCTCTGCTGTCACCAGAGGGTATTTGTAGTACTTTTATACTTTAATTGTATTAAAGAGTAATACATACAGACTGGGTTGTTGCATAAAAAGATCACATCATGTGTCAACTCATTTGAACATGAACATGTTTTTTTTTTTTACATGTTTCAGGTGTGTCTGGAGTTCAGCAGGGTGGTTGGTAAGAGCCTGAGACAGGAGTTCTACGAGGCCCTTGACCATCACAGTCCCAGGCTCATGGAAATCTTCAAGGCAAAGAGGGGCCTCACAGGGCAGGTCTTGGCTGACCTGATGCGACAAACAAAGGTTGGTTGATTTTCAACTCTATATTTACGTCTTAGAAAACAGTCTGATACTTGATTGAGCTTGAAAGAACACATGTAGTGTAAATAAATGTACTGGTAATGTGAGCTATCCTGTTGGTAGACGCTTTCTTCTCTTTAACTTTGAGTAGCCTATGTAGAATGGAATTGAATTGGCTAAACTAACTCCTCAGAGTAATTACTTGCCACCCATTACATTAGTTTGCCAGGTTTTGCTAGTTGATCTGTAAATTAGGTATGTAAATAACTACCAGTATGCATAATGTCTAGAACACTGTGTGAGTTAACAGGTGGGTTCTGGTACATAAATGGCTCTGCTGTGTATTATTGATTATGTGTGTGCACATAGTGTTCAGGGTAACATATGGACCCTATTTTAAGTGTGTGATGTCCTCTCTGCTCCCTCAATCCACCAGGCTTCGGATGTGACAGAAGTCAGATGCCTTGTCCTCAGGGGGCTTCCGGTCATTCTTGGCGATGATCCATCCACCTTCTTCAAGGCCTGCTTTGTAAGCAACTTTGATTTTTCTCTACCTATCTTTACCTCCCCTCCCTTGCTCCCCCTGTTCTCTACCTCCCCTCCTCTCTCCCTACCATACATATTATTTTAAGGTGTGCATGTGTTAATAGTTTCTTTTTTATTGTTATTGTTGTTTGAAGAAAAAAATAACTTCTCTGGAGGAGGCATACTCCAAAATTGTGACCTGTGTTCACCCCAGATCATTTGTGGATGCTTCTTGCACCTGTCCTGAGGGATTTTCTGTAACGGTCGCTGCACTGGGCAGTGGGTGGACACTGGATAGGGCAGACATGTGGGCTGTGTACCTATAGAGGGTGTTTGTAGCACTGTGTTGTCATGTTGATGTGATCATGCCCTGTTCCTTTTTTCAGGGCGTTGAGGAAGGTTCGTACAATGATGTGCCAGTGGGGATCCTCTGCCATGAACGGGAAAACATCACTCCACACTCGCAGTCCCTTCACCACAATGCATCCTCAGTGGGAATCCTCTTGGAGGGAAACATTGTGATGGATGTTGAGAGCCTGCCCCAGGCCATGTACATTGTCTTCGGACTTACCTATGCACTGCATCTCAACTACCCAAAGTACATGAAGAACACTTTTGATTTTTTTCAACAGGTACTTCTGAACTTATGTAAGACAGATCTGAAACCTAAACTTCAAACACTCAAGAATCAGCTTACAATGTAAGGTCCAGTATCTCCTCTTCCCAAGTCGTCAAATGTAGAGTTAAAAAAAAAAAAGTTAAAGTTAAGTCAAGTAAAGTGAAGAGAGAGAGAGGGTAAGGAGAGAAGGACAGACTAACAAAATGTTACTTGGGGGATAGAGAAAGCATGGGGGGTCGTGAGGAGGGGAGATAGAGGGGGGAGGAGGAGGGGAGAGTATGGGCTCTAGATGGGTATCTACTGTCAGTTTTATTTTTCACCTTTATTCTGTCTCACATGCTTTTTTATTTTATCCAGAGAATTTTTTTTGTTAACAATCAAGTTCACAATTGCCAAGATGGAGGAGTGGGGTAGAGAGAGGAGGGGGGAAGAGAGAAAGGGAGGTAGAGGTGGAGGGGAGAGTATGGGCTCTCCATACAGGTATCTGCTCTGTTATTTTTTCACCCTCCCATTCTCTCTTCTTTCATTCTCACACACTTTTTTGTTTTTCCATGGACACATTTGTTATTTGTAAATGTTAGGTGCCAGTGTTCAGCAGGGCTGAAGTTTGTCAACCAAATTTGAATAGTAAATGTTAAGTGTTGAAGTATAAATGTTAAGATGCCAGTGTTCAGCGGGGCTGAGTTTTATATTGCCAGTTTGTCGACCAAATTTGAAGAGGCGCAGTACAATATTGTAATGATTGGAGGTAAAGGTTTTTTTCTTTTCATGCCATCACTGAGGAAACTACACACTAGAAGCCTATTAGGCCATGGCTTTGTTTCTTTTGTTGCTGAACAAAAGATATGTTCAATAAAAAAAATTGGATCAGTGTAATGTTGCAGTTTTATGTATGTATTTTACAGGGCTCTATTGATTGAAAGACATATTTTGAGCTTCAGGAACTTAAAAAAGTCAAGTTGGGTCAGTTAGAATATACAATTTAGTTGAATTGGGAATGGAGTAATGCTTACTTAACAAGCTGAGTTAAATAAATGGGTGGGGAATGATTGTTTAAACTAAGTATCTTCAGTTACTGTAACTCGGTTATTAGTACATTCAACTTAAATGTTCTATTCCATTCCATTATGGGCTCAAGTACATTGAACGTAGTCCACTTCACTTATTCAACTAATGCTTCATTACTTAAAAAATTTAAGGCAACGAGTTACCTTGATTTTTTAAAGTAAATTCTACTTATCCGGGTTTACAGTGTACAATACTATTCTTGTGAATTGGTATTATAGATTATCGTGACGTTATCACACCGAATCATCTGAACAATTCTAGTCGATTTCTGCGTAGTTTTAATGCGCAACTCATACCTGCGTACTTTGACCAAGAATTGCGTAGTTGGTACACAACATGCGTACAGGTTGGCAGGTCGGTGTATATGGTTATTTCTGATGATGTAGTTTTTCCCCCTCTTCCCCCCCCCCCACCCCCTCTTCTCCTCTTTCTCAATCACTGACCTCTTGTCTCTCGCCTGGTAGAAACACCTCATTAGTGAAAAGGCAGCTGCAGCCGAAGCGGCGGCAGCTGTGTATTAGGTAGTAGTTTGCTGATAAGGGAAACCAGGCCTGGCCTTTTCGGATTACAGCCCGCTATAGAAAAGCTGATTAGCTCTGCGGCTTGCATGGATGCTAACCCTAATTACACAATGCCCGCACCCAAGTGTGCCGCCATAGGAACGTGCCCGCTGCTGTCGTCAACATGGTAACCCATGGTGCTTGGCCTGTCCCGCATTGTATGTTGAAGGGGGAGCACCGCTACGATCATAAGCAAATATTTGTATTAGGAGGGATGTTTTCATAAGGGCAGGTCTGAACGGGTCCATGTACTTGTGTTGAGCTTGGATGAGACTGAATGTTGTCTAGGCTATAACAACAACGCTCAACACTAACACTCAAAACACAAACAGTGTAGACGCAGTATTAATCAGCCTGTACTCCAAAACTAAATACTCAAAGCGAATAAGGGCATCAGTGAAATGAGCCAAAATGCTTTAGTGTGTTTTTGGCTTTTGATGCCAAGGTAATCAAAGGCTCTTAGGAAATGATGGAAATGAAATGGTGAAATCTCATCTTGTCCAACTTCTCTGTTGGCTGACCATATTTAGCAAAACAGGAACAGACGCCAGACCGCTGACCAGCCGATCCCAAGATATATAGGGAAGTGAAAGAAGATGCGAGTGAAAAAACCTACAAGGTACACATAAAGGCTGTGCTAGTTGTTATACCTCACTTTAGTAGTGTGCTGCCAAAGTATGTCAAGTCAATAATATGTTTAAAAAAAATCCTAGATGTGAAAACAACAAATGTAACATTCCTATTTTGTTACATTTGATTACATTTCCTAACATTACTACTTAATCAACATGGGTATTCAATAGAACAGGAGAGTCACTGTTTTAAAGAAAAAAATGGTAATACCTATTGAAATACTTGTTTTAGTTTCCTATTCCACTACTTTTGTGCAGCTGTGTATAAATAAGTTAGGAGTTTTGAGAAGGGTAGCCCATGGCCAGGGTATACATATGGCTTGAGCAGCTAAGTGATTCACGTAAGTACAGTCGTGCAGTGGGCTTAATAAGATATGGCGGAGAGGAACAGGCTGAGAACGAGGAGAAAAGAGGGCCTGTCCCGCTCTCCTTCCAGCTCCTCTCAACCACTCGGAGGAGCCAAAACCACATTAGGTTCCTACTGCGGGCTACGATTGGTATCTCCAAGTCACTAATGCTTTTTGAGAGAGAGAGAGAGAGAGAGAGAGAGAGAGAGAGAGAGAGAGAGAGAGAGAGAGAGAGAGAGAGAGAGAGA
>JAOPJH010000058.1:10684345-10697894 GCA_027122575.1 Merluccius polylepis
TTGAACTCCGCCCATCAATCTACCAAGGATCTAGAGTTGAGCGCCACTCTACGCTACCACCGCCTAGTAAAGAGTTACTTTAGTGAATTACTCCGAGTCCTCGTTTGCTTTTCGAAATGGTGTGCACTTGCATCGTACCGGGATGTTCAGCCAGGACAAGGAAAATACACGGAGTAAGTTTTCATAGATTACCCAAAAAGTTGGAGTTCTGCAAAAAGTGGCTACGGGCTATCAATAACCCGAAGTTTGGAGAGGACACAGCCATTGAAGCACTAAAAAATCTGAAGGTGTGCAGTCTACATTTCAAGCCGGAAGACTTCGAACCCAACCCCTTGGGAGCGAAGAGACCCGCGCTTGTGAAAACCGCAATTGTATAGTATATATGTGTACAGGGGCGCCGATTTATGTTTTTGCTGGTGTGTGCTCACCGTGGTGCTTGCATGACTAGTTGCTAAATTGACGGGCGCACATTCGTCTCACACAGCAGCGGCCGCAATAAACACACGCACACGCACACGCACACACACGCACACGCACACGCTCTCTTTCACAAACACACACAGTCTACACACTGGTGATGCATACGAGGAGTTATTGTCAATGCAACCTAACGCTTCTGCTCGGATATCTCCGTGGGTGCTCGGCAATCTCCGTGGGTGCTCCGACCCCGAAGCACCCACAGAATCGGCGCCCCTGTATGTGTACAATATCTGCATAGTTTTCTTCATGTCAGCACAACCGTCCAGTAGTTATGGCTACCAAACTAATCTGGGAGCTATCAGGATAATTTTCCTGTAGATGAGGATAACTTGTAGGCTAGTCTACTACACAGATAAGTGAACTCTTTTATTACAGTGTAAGTTAACATCTATGTCAAATTTTCCAGGACTTTTCATTTGGCTTCAGGCTATGATTTAGCTTTATGTTTTGCTTGGTGTCTAATTGTCTCCTGTGTGTATTATGTAATTTAGAGCACATCAGGACTATCAAGAACATCCAACAACCATGCATCTTGCCAAACAGATCCACCTAGTCTGTCATCCAGGGCTACACAGCTTTCTGTTGGTACTTTACGCAGTCATGTGAGAAGCAGAGGTTTGTGATTTCATTCATTTTTCAACTGCTCATGTGCCAAGTAACTTTTGTTCTGATCATGCAGTGTTGATAATGGTAGCTAAACCAAGTAAACTCAGTTCATCCACATGTCATATTTATACAATAGGGTTTGCAAAAATCTAAATAGTTCATGCACCTACTAGTAGATTTGATTAACTAATTTAAACTTAAATGTTTGCTACGGTCTTTGTACTATTGTTATCAGCACAACTTGCCAGCCATAGTATATACACTTAATTACTCTACTCATTTTTTAACTCTACACACCTGAAGTAATCTATAGATTACTGGATGGCATCTGTTCTCACATAAATGGCAAAGCTGTTATTGGTGCTTTGTAGTCTAGTAGTGGGATGTTTATCTCAGGATAGAGGCCCATCTAACTCCACTGTAACTTTAGCCGATTAGCAAAGATTCGATTTTTTCCTACCGAGAAACCGACAGTTTAGTCACTCAATATCCACTCTATTTAAAAGTCTCATTGTTTTTAAAGAAATGTCTCCCGACTTTTGCAATGACCGACACGGGGTGTAAATGTCTGCATTTTCCTCAACCGATAGTTGAACACTTGAATGATCAATAATCAATTAATCATTAATAAGATACAAAACGCACATGTTTTTCTCAGTTTAAGTTTTATTTAAATTGAACATTAGTTATATGAAACATTAATTCATTAAGCACAATCAATTTAAACAGAATATGACATTTCATATGACAAGTTTTCCTGACCGCTTCTTCCTTTTGTTGCGCCAGTATTTTTTTCTGAACTGCAAAGTAAAGTAAGTAAAGTATAATATTGTCATCATCGTAATCGTAACACACCACGGACCTATGACTGGCGGGCAGACCTATGACCGGCGGGGGTGTCTCAAAAAGAAGGACATCGTGTCCGGCTTGATGCTGCGCCGGAAGCCGGACAGGGCATTGAAAAACCGGACAGTCCGGCCTAAAGCCGGACGAATGGCCACCCTAGTCACTTCCCTGGCAAATTTGAAAACCTGCACTGCACTTTAGTTTGTTTGAAATAATGTACCTCATCATCCGAAATAAAACTTGAGAAAGTGGTGTTTGAAGACATGTTATAGCTTCTTGAATCTTGACTAATACTGCTTGTCGTAGTTCCAACAGGTTGCAACTAGTGTTGTTTTCGTCAACGAAAATTATGACTAAATATCGTCGTCAACGAACCTTTATCACCTGAGGAAAACGAGACGCGACGCAACGAAAATGCTGGTCATGTGACGATAACGATAATTAAATATATAATGCAATATTGCAGACGAATAAAAAAGAGACTAACTGTGGATTACAAAATAAAAACTATGCTAAAATGTGTCTTCATTTTCGTTGACCAAAACGAGACGAGACGAAATGTTATAACAAAGATCCTTATTATACAATACAAATTATAAGCGAAGAAGAAGTCGCTGGGCGACGTCACTTCCTCAATCCCAGTCGCGGGGATTTAGATTCAGAAGATGCGGCTGCGGTGGGTTAACGCAGAGCCCTGGTTAACGTAAGTTAAGAAACGTAAGAAAAGAGAAAGAGACCGATGGCCGGCCAGCCGGGTATCGTTTGTGGGAGAAAAAGAAGAGACGATATTTGGAAACACTTTAGTTACACAGACGTGGAAAAGAAAACCGAATGTGTTGTGGAAAAAGATTGGGAGAAATGTGGCCACAAAATCGTCGGAAAAAACACCACGAATCTTAAGAGACATCTCAAGGCATTTCATAATGAAATTGAGGTAAGTCAAGACATTAACGTAATGTTACTTTCTATTTAAAAAAAGTTTCATGCCAACTCATGAGGCTGTGGTTAATGTTTCACATTTTAATGCTAGTTTTAGACGTTAGCCACTGGAGCTGAAAACAACTGAGACAACGTGTGTTACTAGCGTGTGTGTGTTTGTTTGTGAGAGAGTGCAAAGTGGGTTAACGTGTGTGACTAGTGGGTGTGTAGGCCTATTTGTTTGTTAGAGAGAAAGAGTGTAAAGTGGGTTCTTAGTTCCTACCTGACTGACTGACTCCATATAAGTAAGCATCCCTTGTTGGCCAAATACTTTCGCTAGTTTTGTTATTCACATAGCAATCACACTGAACTGAATTTGGAATCAACAACATGACTTTGAATACCCTATTCTAGACCCATACATACATGTAAAAAAAATAATATTTGCATTAACATGCCTCCCTAAACTACTGCTTAGACTACTACTACTAGACTACTTCTGTTTTGATTATGTAGCCTAGACTTTATTTTCCTTTTACGGACAGTCAAGTCACTCACTCAAGAGGTTTATTTACAAAGGTAAAAATCATAGCAAGGATTTATGCTACTTAATATTTACAACAGTTAGATTTTCCAGAGGCTGCATCTGTCCTGACATTATATCTATTCCTGTGCTAGATTCCAGAAAGAGCATCAGTGAAGCAAGTCCCGCCCAAGAAGATGGACAAGCCAACTAGTGCTCAGGATTTCTTTGCCACACGTTTGTACAACAACAACTCCCCAGAGCAACGTACCAAAGAGGAGGGGATAGCACAGTGGATAGGCCGAACAGGACTCCCAGCACGAATTGCCGAGGACGAAGAGTTCATCGCTATGATGGCAAAAATGGACAAAAAGTTCAAAGTACCAAAAAGACATAAAATTTTAAACTTGATGGAAAACATGTACAAAGAAGAGAAAGAAAAGATCAAACAGAACCTGGCCACAGCACGCAGAATAACTACAGGGTTGGATATTTGGACTAAAAAGGGGCTTACAGCATCCTTCCTGGGAATCAGCGCCTGTTACTTCAACCCTGAGGACAACAAGGCTGAACACAAGCTCCTGAACCTGAAAGAGATGGCTCACCCTCACACCGCAGGGTCGATTAGTACACTTGTGGAGGAGTCAATGGTAGAATGGGGAATCCCCAGAGAGAAGGTCCTCACAACGATTACTGACAATGGCAGCAATATGGTGGCTTCATTCCACAGCCACACACATGCAGAAGTTGCCACAACTTCTGAAGAGGATTCAGAGGCGGAGCAAGACGATGGGGAAGGAGGACAGGAGGGGGAGGATGAAAGGTCAGTCTGTGTATGAAACTATGCTATAAATTCATTCAGCAGTTATGTAACTGGTCATGATATAATTTCATATACATAAAAATAAGTTCATAGGAAGTTAACTACTAGAAGTATTTCATTTGGTTCAATAATGTAAGGGATAAAATGGTTAAATATGTACGTTTTTCTTTTTTTATATTTCCATGTAGATACGACTACGGAGCCATAGAGAGGACTCCATGCGTAGTTCACACCATACAGCTTGTCGTGAATATGGTTCAGAAAGAACCCCCAATCCAAAGGCTTTTGGAGAAAGTGAGGCACTTGGTGAACAAGTTTAGGAAGTCGTCTGTCGCCACAGAGCGGCTACTACAGAAGTGTGCTCTGGTTCTGATAAAAGACTGTCCCACCAGGTGGTCAAGTTGCTTTGCTATGATGTCGCGCTGTCTTGAAGTCAAGGAGCACCTCACAGCTGTGGCTGAGTCCATGAGTTGGGACAGCCTGCAGCCCAGTGAGTGGCAGAAGATCCAGATGCTGAAAGACCTTCTTCTGCCATTTGCAGAGCACACTAAGTCACTCGAAAGTGACACTCAATCACTTTCCCTTGTTGTGCCAGCAATCCTGGATCTCAAAAACCACCTGTCGGAGTTCTCGCTTGCACATGGGAGAACCTACAAAGATGCAGCGACATTGGCTCAGAAGATGCTGTCCAGCATGGATAGACGCTTTAATGTGTTTCTTGACATAACAGCTGATAACTTCTCACCACTTCCTGCAGCAGCATGCTTTGTGGACCCTTGTGTAGCTGAAACCCTTCTGGAAAATGATGATGAATTACAGAATCTTCTCAGAAAGGCAGAGGACTACATTGCTCATCTTGTGCCACAAAGAGTGCAAGTACGAGAAGAGCCGTTGACAGATGATGAGCAGGTCGCAAATGAGGGTACAGAGGCTCCAGAGTTAACCCCCGCAAAACGGCCCAGATTTAAGTTTTTCAGTGCCAATCGTCCATCGAGGCCCAAGACAGCCAAGACAACAAACATTAGGCAGGAGATTTCAAAATATAAAGAGGGACTGTTCAGGTCTACTAGTGCTGGGGTTGAGGAATCCGGCATTGAGTATTGGTTAACTCAGTGTTCCACTGCGTTTCCAACACTGAAACCTCTGGCCTTGGACCTCCTGGCAATGCCAGCCTCTCAGGCATTTACAGAGAGGGTCTTCAGTGTAACTGGTTACCTCTCTTGTGGCCGCAGGAACAGGGCTAGGACCATTTTGGAAAGAAGTGCTTTCCTCAAAGTAAACAAGCCTAAGTAGTAGTAGTTATTGGCTGGCCTGAACAGACATGCAAGAAGCATGCATGTAGTACACACACACTCTCACACTCTCTCTCTATCTCTCTCACACTCATACTCACACACACACAGTTTTGATAAGCAACCTATCATAACCTCAACCTTTCATATATTCAGGTAAGTTCAGGCCAACACACAGTGTTGAGATACTCTATCTGTGTGCCAGGCACCAGTGAAAAGAAAATCTGATGTCAAAAATATAGCCAGTTACAGTTTATGTAGTTGCTGTTGGTTCAGTAGTTGGCGTAATTCAGTACTGTTTGTGCTTTTCTGTCAATACATTTCACTATATGCAGCCAGTGCTTCCCATCCCATTATCTCCCTAAGGTCCAAACCGTTTGTAGTGTTGTTGTCTCTTAAACGTTTTTATGATGATTGATGATCTTATGATACTTCAGTTTACAAGGAATACAAGTCAGACACACATTTTATTTGCACTTTTTTCAAGCACCTTGTTTTCATTTATGTTAAACTTGAATGTAATATTTTTTTCTGCCACTGTCATGTGATGCTATTTTATTTATTATTTTATTTAAATTTATGTGTGTGTACTTCCAGCATATTTGGTTGGTTAAATAAATATGTTGCAAATTCAAATCAGAGCGTCTTCTGTGTCTGGAATGGATGTATTCTTGAGTCTATAATGTAGCAATAATATAATAATAAGATAACCTTGTTTGAATTGTAAAATGGGTTTGGCTAAATACAATCTTTGACTAAAACTAGACTAAAATGTCATCAGTTTTCCTCGACTAAAACTAGACTAAAATGTCATCAGTTTTCCTCGACTAAAACTAGACTAAAATAGTCATGGACAATTCTGACTAAAATAAGACTAAAATGCTCAGACTTTTAGTCGACTGAAACTTGACACGACTAAAAGGAGTATGAACGTGACTAAAACTAATAAAAACTAAAATGATAGCTTGACACAAAGACTAGACTAAAACTAAAAGTAAAACAGGCCGCCAAAAACAACACTAATAAACACTCACACTTCTGTATCATCCGAGCAATCACGGTTCAAATCGCACATCCCTGAAGAAGGGGTGCCATGTGTGTGTGTGTGTGTGTGTGTGCGTGTGTGTTGTGGATCTGTCTGTCTGGTCTGTCTGGTCTGTTTCCAGGCTTCCAATTATCTATAGGAAAGTTAATAATGCTTTTCAAGTAGTCTTTTCTGTCATTGCCAGTGTTAATCATAAGTTTTGAAAAACAAATACGTATTATATTTTCTTAAGTGCATATTTTCCTAAGTGTATAAGTCATTCTAACGGAGTCACTTCTTGTGTTGCTTTAGCTTTTTCCAAGTTGAATTTGGCTATCAGCAAGCTAACAACTGTAGTTTATTGCTAGTGTATGGTTCCATTGCCATATATAGGCAGTAGCCAACATTAAAGGTCTAGGACAACAAAGACCAAGACCCAAGTGAGCGATCGTGTCTCGAGTCAAAGTGTTACACATCAGTAATGCTTTTGACATCTACTGCGTATTAGCGTACGTACATGGAGACGGCAGAACTCGCCGGTAAGACGCTAGCGCTGGCGGACGCACTGCTGCCTTGCCAGACAGTGAGAGATCACTCATCCTTTAGACAACATAACAATTACATTACATAATATTCATCCACGGCGGCATGGGGAATATGACATGCGTTAAACTCATTGGCCTGCGATGGGAAATTACTCTCTTTGTCATTTATAATCACGCCTCTGATATATTGTCAATATAACCGTCTTCCTTGTGTGTGTGTGTGTCTGATTGGCCAATGTGCCATGTAATGTTAGAGTACCATGACACTAGTACCAGAAAATGGCCACACGTACTACATAGGCCCAACGCAGCCCCGTTGAAATTCACGCACTACGCAAGTTAAGTACAGTGTAAACAGTACAACAAGGTACCTGAATTGAGACACACCATTTGTCTTAACCTACAGACTCAACTGTAGGAGGATGCAAGGGTTATCTAGCTAGTAGCACAGTAGCAAGAGTGACGTAAAATACTTGTGCAGGTTGAGAAAGTAGAGGACACTCACAAACAGAAGGAGAATACACAACGTTTTCAAGTATGTTGTTGTTTTTTAAATGGCCTAGAGAGTCACTGTGTGTGTTGGGAGCTAGCTAACTCTGTATTAGCCCGCTGGTAACCGATCACTGGTCAGTGTTGCAGTATCTGTCAGCAAAGAAATAAGCAACAACAAACTGCAGCACCCCTGGTGACAATTTAATTTAATTTGCGACCGCCAAAAAACGAAGACCATCCATCAGGTCCATTGTATTATGCATTAGCTGTGAGAACAGTTGGCCTGTGCTTAGCATACATTTCTCAGTGTGATCAATGTGTGCTGAGAATAGCCACTGCTAAGCAGGGCTTCATCCGTGGGGTTTTTCCCTTTCATGCCGGTAAAGTCAACACACACACACATACGCACGCACACAAGAGTTAAAAGTGCTAGCAGGGTGCCGGATTTCTCACTCATCTCGTCAATATAAGTGTATTATGCCTTTGCCTGTTTCTGTGCCTTTCCAAAGCAACACACGCCGCCGCCTTCAAGTTACTGTGGACTAAGTGGTTGTAGTCGGTGGAAACAAACACACACACACACACACACACACACACACGTGCGCGCACACACGCACACACACACTACAGAAATGCAGTGTATTTACCAGCATACATTTTGTTATTTTCTCATTCTTCCCAAGTAGACATATACATTTTTAAGGGGAGACACGAACCATAGCTTTGAGTCTATATAGTATATTCAGCACTTCATTATACTTCCATGTACCAAAGGTTGCATATTCCCACAGACCCTTTTCTTTTTTCTTTTTTCATTAGTTTGTTGTTTTTGTTTTGCAGTAATTACGCGACAGCACCCGGGATCTGTTCTGGTGGCTCGTTAGCAGCGTTTCGACTCCCCCCCCTCAGCCCCCCCCCCCCCCCCAAACCCAAGGGGGATGTCTGGCTGCCATTGCCACACAAAGCATCTCTGCTTTCAGCAGGTTCGCTTGGTGGTTTGTCGGGAGGCTGGGGGTGACAGAGGAGAGGGCCGACGCACCACCGCCGGGACACTCGCGTTCCCAGAGTGGAAAAAACGGAAGGAGGGAGGATGTTTTGTTTTATTGCTAGTGCTCCATAGGGGGGAGGTGATACATCCTCACCCATGTCTATAGATGGTGTTTTTGTTTTTGTTTTTTTGGGGTTGCAAAGCACAACAGCTGCGCTTCATTCGGTCTCATTTTCGTCAGCAGGTTGCGATTCGTGCGAACATCTGAACAGGATCTGAATAGTCATCCATGATGATTCATTTCAAGTGCGTCAACAAGAAAATGGAAGGAGTTTTCTGAGATGTAGGAGATTTAGTGAAGGATAACACCTCTTGTGACGAACCACCTTGTTTCCACTGCAGTCCAAGGAACACAAACATATTGTGTAATATATCATTTCACATTTCCTATGCTCAGGTTCTCCCCTCATAGATTTATATTGTGTTGAATTAAATATTGAGGACGAACCGAACGCACACACAAAAGAGAAAAATGTTGGATAAAAACTATACAGAAAAACTGCAGTACATCGTCGGAAACATGAAGAGAGATTCGGAATGGACTAAATGTATATGCAGTTATATTGTAAGCTAACAGGCGGTTTGCTAATTACAAGTAACAAAACCAACAGTCAAAACAACGCCTTGACTCCTGAACCTAAATTAATCATTTACCTCGGTGGTTAGTGGCGATAAAACCAGCCGACTAGGAACAAACGTGCCGTAATTAATACCTTCTCCGACCCCGGTACTGTGGGTCGTATACTGTGTTAATGCGGCTTTGAGGGGGACCATTACTACATAGATAAATACCTGGTGCTACCGAGGCTGTGAAGCACTATACAAAAGATGGCAATTCTGGCACCATTAAATATGACAGTTTGCATCATATATCCCATTAGTGGAAAATAGAAAAGAAATAACAGGGTTTACACGGGGCTATCAGGAACTGAACTGAAAAAACCGTTATCTGTTCTGAAACAGCACACTTTGGACGTGTTGCCTGTCAAGAGTGCCTGCAGGGTCTCGGTACTAGCAGGGTTTTTCTGACGGCGTTCTGACGCAACTGTTTGTGCCTCCTCCTCCTCAGTGACCCACACTGTATGAGAAACAGAACGACCGTGTTTCAATGTGGGTTGAAACAAGCAATGTTACACTCTCTGTTGCTGTACCTGTAGATTCTGCTCACATCAATAGCGCAACCAGTGTTTCCCCTACATGCATCCAGCAGCGGCGCAGCACCGCTGATGGATGACTAGCGACACTGCAATCAGCCATGCAGAAAATTACACAATAATATATATATATATATATTTTTTTTTAATTAGAAATTGTTGGATGCCCCGAATGCTATTTGTATAATTTAATAAAATATATATCATAGGTGACCCTACTGCACTCTCTCAATTGTTACGTTGTCATTATAGAACTGTTGTGGAAAAATACTGACAGCTGAATAGTGTTCTGCTATAGAAGAATAAGAAACGCATGATGATAATGATTAGCTCATGAATAGCTTTAGACTAAATGTAGGAAGCCTAGAGAAAAGTAACACAAGTGACATAATAGAAAGCCTACATTTTGATTATGTAGAACAGCAACAGTATTATGAAACCCAGACGATGGGATGGCTACAAATTGCAAACTGAAAACTGTATTCTACCATTTTATGAGCTGTGGCAGTTGCTCCTGTCACACGCCACCTTAGTGGCTTTTGCTGGGCCCCTCCGACACAGGACAGACGTAGATGTTGTAGAATAATATTTATTGGAGCTGGTATTTGCCGAGCAGATGTAACAATGCTGCCATGACAGTGGCTCTCTCCCGAGTGTGTGTGTTTATAGCTGGTTTATCCTGGGTGCCATGATTGTCCATGCACCACAGGTGTGCAGCCCCACCCCAACCCCAGAGTCTAATTAGTCTGACTCAGGCCAGGTGACGCTGTAAACCAGCCATCAACAAGAGACACTACACAGAGACCATTGTGTTGGAATGCACCAGAGCCCCAGTGGAATCAGTGATCACACTAATACCTCTCTGCAACCGGGCACATCAGCACCGTGTACGTGCACATCAGCACCGGGCACGCGCACATCAACATAGCGAACCTCACACACACCTCAGCACCGCTGAGTAGGGGAAACACTGGCGCAACACAAGCATCAGTGAGTGACAGATACTGAAAATGGGTTTTATACAAAGAGTTGTAGTGAATAAACGACCAACCCTTCAGGCAGTGGGGTCTTGCCAGGGGCTTCACACACTCTATATCCAGTGCTAAAAGGACCTGCTCAGTTATTGGTCAACTGATGACTTTCTGAATTTCTTTGTCTTTCCTAATTGCTTAACACACAATTCATCTCCCATGTAGTTCTGCTCCCTAATGCAGCTTTTGCAGTGGTTTTAGTGTAGATGAATGCCAGCTCAGATGCAACAGTAGAAAGCATTGAAGTCATCCAAAATAACTATCTTAGAGTTGATGAAAGGAAAGAGAAACAACCTTTTAACATAGAGCTAATGGAGGTAACGCTAAATGGTATCACAAAAGTCAGCATACAGACAATGAAACAAGACAACGAACTCATAGCACTAAGGTTATGAAGTGACAACGTGTAGTGAAGTGGCCAGATTCAAGATAAGTGGCTACATCTCCCACCGGTGCAAAATGGTTTACTTAGAAAAGTAGTGATAGTGATAGTAAGTGAAATTGCAGTACTATAGTGATGCATGCTGAAGGCACAAGGTGGAGGAGCCACGAGGCTACAGTCAACAGTTTGCCAGGATTAGTTTGAGACCAAGGAGGGTTACGAGAATGGACGGGGGTTAAGACCTGTCAAATGTATTCATATAAACAGTATCACACCTACAGTCTCAAAGGGCTTTACAGGCCCACACTTCCAAGTGTACTTTGAACAAAAATGCCGTAGCCACTGTCCCTAAGTGAATCATCCATAAGGATTTGGTCTGATTGAGCCTCTAAGGCCTGAAGATGATGGTGTGAACTTATTTAAATAAAATGTTTTTGTTGTATATTAGGGGGCGTGTTTGTTTGCACCATCGCTTCAACTGCCTTTCATGAATGTGATACACAAATTCTACAGACGCACTAGCTCCTGGAATTAAGGAGAAACATAACAACAAAGAAAGGTTTGGGTAGTGACCAGATCTCTACTTGACCAGATCTGAATTTGAAATCCATGCTGTGGCAGTCACCCTTCCCATCAAGCTCTACATTACAGTGATCCGTCCACCTGGCCCCTTCTGCCGCTTCTTCGATGAGATGGATGCCCTCCTCAGCTGCTTTCCTGAAGACGGCACACCACTCGTTGTCCTGGGTGACTTCAACATCCAGTCAGAGAAGTTGCACTCATCTGATTTAACTAACTTTTTCACCACATTTGACCCAACACTCTCCCCCTCTCCTCCTACCCGCAGGGCTGGGAACCAACTCGACCTTGTCTTCACAAGGTCCTGCTGTACCTCGGCCCTCTCCGTTACCCCACTCCCCGTGTCTGACCATCACTTTGTTGCTTTCTCTCTCCCCTTGAAGTCCTCCACCTCCTTTCCCTCTACTTCTCATATTGTCACCTCCTGTCATATCCTGAAATCTCTCTCTCCCTCTACTCTCACCTCCTCTGTTCTATCTTCTCTACTATCCCCTGAACAATTCTCTCTTCTGTCCACCGAGGAAGCCTCCTCATCCCTGCTATCCTCCCTCTCGTCCTCCTTAAACCCCCTCTGTTCCCTTTCCTCCAGACCAGCATGATCTTCTCGGACAGCCAAGGGCCTCCCTAATCTCTCATTGGATCGAATCTCTGCAGGCTTGTAGAACAGAGCTACGGACAGCTGAGAGAAAGTGGAAGAGATCAGACTGTTCAGATAACCTCTCTCACTACCTTCACCTCCTCTCAGACTTCGCCTCTACTGTGTCAGCAGCCAAATCTACCTTCTGCCACACCAAGATCAACTCCTATTCCTCTCTTTCCCCTCCTCTGACAGCCTGATTGCAACTCGCATCTCAGAATGTCTGGCACACATCAGCACCTGGACGTCTGCGCACCACCTGAAGCTCAACCTCAATAAGACTGAGCTCCTCTTCTTACCGGGGAAGGACTGCCCTCACATGGACCTACTGGTAACTGTTACTGCAACTCGCTCCTGGCTGGACTCCCGATCAAGCCTTTGCAGCGCATCCAGAACGCGGCAGCACAACTCGTGTTCAACCTGCCGAGGTTCTCCCACGTTCCGCGACCTCCACTGGTCTCTGTAGCAGCTCACATCAGATTCAAGACGATGGTACTGACCAACATGGCTGTCAACGGAACAGCCCCGACCTACCTCCATGCGCTAGTCAGAACCCACTCCCCGGCTAAAGCCTGGGGAGGGGGTTCTGAGATCACCTGGACCCTGCTTAGCATCCTTCCTCTACTAACCCTCCCCCTCCCACTAATATATATATATATATTTTTTTAAAATAAAAAACTGTAAAACTGTTAAAATAAAATAAAATAAAAAACTTCAATTATTCTATGTTTGTTTGTCCTGACACTTACTTTGATATTCTGCGCTTAGTATTTTCGCACTTATCTATGTTGTATATTAGCAATGGCTTAACTTAGCAATTGGATGTACTTATTGTAAGTCGCTTTGGACAAAGGCGTCTGCTAAAGGCCCTAAATATAAATGTAAATGGTAGTGATTGGGTTGTCATCATTATAGTCTTAGACTAATAAACAAATTGGGTCGAACTTGGTGTGCATTTCATTAACACAATTACTGATTTGAGTACAATGCGTAGGGATACTACAGGTCAAAGCACTTGGAACAATGAACCCTCCCTTAAACGACACCGTGAACCCCTGAGGGTTGCGTTTCAGAAAGTGTAGGTTGCACTGTAACTACCTGCTGGGAGAAACCCGATGCGTTGTTTGTTTGACTCAGGTCACTCTATGATCTCGGAAGTGGGCGCGGCA
>JAOPJH010000058.1:10720663-10732827 GCA_027122575.1 Merluccius polylepis
ACACACACACACACACACACACACACACACACACACACACACACACACACACACACACACACACACACACACAAATAAACCGATCTTAATCTGGTTAGGGCAATGAGTGAACCTATCAACTCTTCATATTAAGTCATTCAGCAGACTCTCCCTACAGGTGAATCTCCAGGTGAGGAAGGAGCAGGTTCTCCATCGGGGGGGGGGTGTCTACGTACCGGGGTGAAAGCCGACCACCAGGTCCGGTCTGGCCGCCTCCTCGGTCTCCACCAGCTCCTCCCAGAACTGGTGGTAGAGGCCCTTGTAGGTGCTGAGGTAGACCCTCTGCTTGGGGCCGAACGCCCTGAGAGGGGGCCTCACGACGGGGCCCGCCACCACCTCCGGCCCCACCAGGACCACCTCCACACCCTGGTGTCCGGGGAAGGCGCAGTTCAGCTCGTCGTAGTCCGTCAGACGGGCCCCCATGGTCTCCGCCTGCCCGGCCCCCACCAGGTGCACGGTGAGAGGCTTGGAGTAGGGGTCCAAGCCAAAGACCCGCATCCCCCAGACCATGCTCATCGGTCTGGAGAAGAACTCACTGGAGACCCTCCAGGCAGACTGCTCCAGGTCCTGGTTCTCGGGTCGGGGTCGGCTCGCATTGGTCCAGATGTTGTCCATGGAGGGGCCGGTGAGGAGGGGCTGAAGGCGGAAGGAGAGGTCTCCCTGCATGGCCAGCCAGTCCTCCCACCCCTTCACCTCCCCCTGGGGCTGGGGCCACGGCTTAGCAGTGGGGAACGGGAGGTCTCCTGCAGACCACAACAATACCAGATACTAGAATAACTAACATACTGAATATAAAACTAGAATATACAAATACTACTATTAATACTATGACTACTACACAGCAGGGACAGCATTTATAAAAGCACGCCACTAAAACTACTACGACTGCTGTTGCTGCTACTACTATATTTATATAAATTATTAATATATACATTTTATAATCATTGAAAGTAATACAGAGAGAGAGAGAGAGAGCGAGAGCGAGAGCGAGAGAGAGAGAGAGAGACCTTTGAACACCAGCCATTCCACAAGTCTGTCCATGGCCACTAGGCGGAGCTGTGCGCAGAACTTCTTGTGTTTGGGCCAGTCCACTTTCTGGCACTCTTTGCAGCAGTAGTTCGCGTTCAGACATCTGGGTGAAGACGGGGGGGGCATAAAAATACATAAATAAATCGCAACCGCAGACTCCGGACAGATGCCGACGTGTGGAGTGGTGGAGACACGCTCCTCACCTGACGCAGCGTTTAAGGCTCTGCGAGTTTGAAAGTTGTTTCGAGCGCTTCTCGCAGTTGGCGCAGAGTCTGTAGGACTCCTCCATCTTCTCAAACATCTCCTTCTGGGAGCGGGACGCCAAGGCGGCCATAGCCGCCTTGATTTCCAAAACAGCTCTGAAAGAACAAGAATCCACACACATGGCTGATTAAAACAGGTGACAGCCTACCATTACAGACGGTCTATAAATAGGGTGTGTGTGTGTGTGTGTGTGCGCGAGAGAGAGTGTGTATGTGTGCATGCTTGCTGGTGGGTTCCACGCGGTCCGCACAACGTAAAACAGAAAAGTAAAGCTTACAAACCCATTTCAGGAGTATCCCCCATACTCCTGAAATGGTTTTGTAAGCTTTTGTAGGTTTTCTGTTTTACGTTGTGCGCTCGCTATGCCGTTAATGTGGTTCTACCTCAAGTCATATAATTAAACGCCCAGCAGTATGTCCTATTGAAGAACCGTCTCCGGTTCTCACGGTGATCAGGCGCCGTGAAGTTTTGAGGATTTGGGACATTTGTTTGAGAATGTAAATGGAGGCAGCTGGCGTCAGAGAGCTGAGGGAAATGACGCCGTCTAATGAATGAATCGTCCTACCTTTGCTGGTCCATGGTGTGGAGTAGACTAGGCGCCTCGAGCCACGCGCGCGCAGTGGAGATGAATGTCTGGGGCGCAGGGACCGCCAGGCGCGCGAGGCCACCTGTGCCTTTCCTTCTGGAAACGTGTGACAGGTCCAGACCCTTGAGGGAACATCAAGTAACACTAACATCTTATAGAGCTTCCATAATAATACAAAAATGACTAAATATTGAATAACTTCATATTACAAATATATTTTTAAATTTAAAATATTAATCTCTGCTCCATGGAATAATACCACTGATTAAATTAAATTGTTTATTCATATTTTACCAAGCTCTCGTTTTAATAAGTATGTTTTACATTGCCTATTCCACCCACAAGAGGCCAGTATGGGGCCGAACAAAATAGGAGCGCAAATCCAATAATATCTTAATGAAAATTACACCAGCATTGTAAGCAGTGAACAATATTGATCCTGGTCCGTTCTGAACAATAGCTTTAGTGGTTGTGGGTTCAATTCCCTTACTAGTATCCTAATGTCAGGTTACACATCATCAGCAGGAGTCTGTAGAGTGCAGCTTTATGAATCATGAATGATTCAATAGATGAATAGGCCTAATGATAAACATATGGCGTAGGCCTGCCTTGTGACATAGGGCGTCAATTTATCTAAACCTAGAATACATCTAGCTATACTGTACTTTTTGTACACTTTTGAATACATCTAAATACTATGTAATATTATATCCATGAATAGCCTACATTTCTTTACAGAAAAGATATCTATTTGTATGCCTACACATAAATACTCATTAAATACTCCCATTTTTAAAAATATGTTGAGTGTGTGTAAGCTACAGCTCTGTCACATCGTTTACCAACATCACGAGTCATGTTTTAAAAAATAT
Source organism: Merluccius polylepis (assembly GCA_027122575.1). NCBI lineage: Eukaryota > Metazoa > Chordata > Actinopteri > Gadiformes > Merlucciidae > Merluccius > Merluccius polylepis. Next base: position 10,723,454 of record JAOPJH010000058.1, read on the forward strand.
AAAAAAAATCACTTGTTTTATTTGCCTTGTTTTATTGTGGTCACAGTAGCCAGATAACAAGACTATTGCATTATAGATAACATTATTAACAACCATTTGTTCATCTGGCCTATTTACATCCCTCTTGCATTTCTTATTTAACAAGAAAACTGTACAAATGTAGCCTAAATTATTTAAATGTCATATTAAACTACGAATACAAAAAAAGGCTGACTGGTAAGACCGTTTCGACCATTTAAACGAAGAGACGTGCAGGCCATAAGAGGTGATATGGAAAGAGTTTGTTGGCGGTTAGTTTGTCATCACATAACTTCCTCATGAAGCAACGGCTTTAGTTTTTTTTTAAACCGCTAGTTTGTGACAGCAAAGAGGGGGTTTTGGTTTTAGCTTATCTAGGCCTATGAAAGACAGGCTACAATATAAAAGATAGGCCAACAACAAGTTGTTGTTTCATTGTGGATTGAAGCACATTCGAATTGCTTCACATACCGTTGATTTAAATATATTTAGATAGAAATACAATGAGCACCAGTTGGATACGAGGCAGGAGCAGCATGGGTCAGCTGGCTCTGGACTGATGACGACATGTGGTCATGTACCGGAACCACCAGGCATGTGTTGCTGTACAGCTGCTTCCACATACTGTTACAGTCGTGTGTCCCATCGCTATTCACGGTGGCACTGATGATTTGCGCGTCGCAGAAATGCAACACGTTGTCTGGATGCGGTTTGACCAACACAAATCCGTCATCACATCCGCAACTTTGCAGCCTCTCTTCCTCATTCAGATACCGGACATCTGCATCTGCAGCACCACTGCCGGGACGAGGAACGGCGCTCGGTCCTTTTTAATGCCTGAAACCATCCTGCCATTACACGATATGTCCATGTTTTGATTCGGACTTGGAAGTTTTCTATTGTTAACACCCAGCCGTTGGTTTGCCTCAACGGGGTTTCATCTGCGGTGAAACTGTATCATCGCCGTCCGGCGGATTTAAAAGTGAACGATGGACGAACCCACTGCGCTGACTCGAATGGAGAGAACTTTCTGGTCCGTTTGGGTGAGTTTTTACGAAATCACAAACGATACACACCACCGTGACTTTTTTTTGTTGACCATATGTTTTTTTTAATGATGTTGTATATTTAATAATAAATATGTGCTCCCCATCCCCCTCCCCTCTCCATAACGGACACAACGCATTTGCAGAACTACATCAGCGGAGCGGTGACGAGGTTCCTGCGGCCAGAACCCGTTAACCCAGGTAATGTCGACCAGGAGCGGACAGTCAACAGGCAGACAGCGGGTTTTGGTAGAGAAGAGATTAATCTCAGGCAGAGAGATGAGGAGGAGGAGGAAGAAAATAAGGAGGAGGAGGAACCATCCGATCTGATCACCGCCTCTTTACCGCACTCTCATCAGCCTCCTATCGCCCTTCAGTCCCGTACTGACACACTCCTCCTAGACCCAGGGCGTGTGAGGGAGGTGCAGTGCACGGACGTGTCCACTAGGTGGAGTGGTATCCACAGTACACCACAGGAGGAAGAGACTCAACGAGAGCAATGGTTGATTGAGACAGATGGTGAGAGAACAGAACAGGGCTCTATCAAACCTACTGCAGCAACGCAATCGATAATCGAACGAGAAAATTACAAAAAGCTTCTCGTTGGCAGGTATGAAACCAGCGAGCCTGACAAACGACAACAAGACAATGAGCTGTCGAACTACACTGATGAGGAACATGGCCACCACCACCAGGAGATTGAAAACACACTGGCTGGCGTTGGACCAGAAGATGAAGCTGACCAGAATTCCCAGGTCACAGAAGAGGAGGAGGCAAGGGTCAAACTCTCTGGTGAAGAAGAACCAGATTTAAACGAACCAAACAATGTTTCAGGTTTGGAGATGGAAGGAAATGGCATCGTCAGAGAGGAGAACATCACCTGTGTAAATGAGGAACACTTGGAGAGAACAGAGGAAGGAGGAGGAGGAGGAGGAGGAGAGACACAAAAGGCAATGTCAACAAACCCAGAGAACACTGACGGTGGATCAACAGAGCCTAGTGTCCGAACTCTCTCAGATGTTCAAACTGAAAACCACTTAAAGTCAAGTGAGGCAGTCTGGGAACTAGACTTAACCAGAATTGCTTCAGAAGAGGATGGGGAGGAGAAGGCAGATCTGGTTATGACATTTTCAGACTTCTTAACTCCATTTGTTGAATCACCAGAGCCCAATCTGAGCAGCCCAGTGTCCAACAATGACAATACTGTTGTTGGACAAGGACTGTTGGAAGTGGTGGCAAAGCAAAGTGCTGAGGAGCAGGAACACAGCAAATTCCTTATTGAGGGGACTGATGATGTTTATAGAAAGGGAAGTGAGGTAATAGACCCAGTAGGAAACCAGGAAGTTGTTGGAACTGAAATGGAAATTACAAAAGAGGGGGCATGCGGGAGAGTCACTGTATATGTGGAAGAAACGACCCTAGTCAAAAACCAAGATGATGACCAAAACGATGAGTCACAACTCCAGGAAGAGGTAAACCAAACAAGAGAAGAGGAAGAAGAGGGAGATGGAGAGATTTCAGTGATACTTCAAACGGCCCAAGACAAGGAGCTGAACTACAGTAAGAATACTGAGGCAGAGACTGAATTCAATGGTCCTGAACACTTGCTTTGTTTTGTTGACACTGGGAGAGGCGCTGCTGGAGATTCTCTGAGTTGCTTTAGCAATGACGATAGGGGTGGTGGAGAAGGAGGGGTCAGTACTCATCGGTCAGGAGGCAGCAATTCCCCAGGCGTGGCCTTAATGGTGGAAGCAGAAAGCAACAATGAACAGGAAATGAGTGCAGAGCTCCAAGACGTTTCCCTAGGGAGGTTTCCAGGGTCAGGTGCTGGGCCTTGTAGGCTGAATTGTGTACCATGCGAGGAAACCAGAGGGCTAATTCCTGAAGTAAACAATGGACACGTTGCTGCCACCGCCAAGAATACAGAACAAAGAGCCCTGATGGGAAGGGATTCTGAAGAAAGCTGGGTAACTTCCCAGTTACCACATGAATCTGGAGGGTTTAAATACGTCGTTGGTCTAGGCGAGGCAGACCACAGCCAACGGGAGGACCGAGACAATACTCTGAAGAGCGGGGAAAGAGAAAACACGGTGGCCAGCCCTGATATGGTTGTTTGCAGGAGTGTTGAACCACAGAGCCTTATAGACAGCAGACCTCTGTGGGGAATCGGAGAGCAGATGAGTGGAAGAGCAGAACAAGCCACAGGACAAGAGGGGGAGGCAGGGAGGACGGGGGATGGACTGTCAGATGAGGAGCACTCCAGGCATGAGGCTCACAAGACCGATGGAGAACACTTTAAGACTGAGGAACCATTGTTTGAATTCACATTAGACGGGGAGAGGAGTGAGTCCACAGGAGCTGCGTCTGAAGAGCCAGTTGTGTCGGAGGACGGAGTCCTGAGTAGTATTTGGTACGACAACGTGGCAGTGCAGGATGACACCATATTATGTGAGGAAATATTAATTCTGCCCGACGCTGCAATACAGAAGACAGAGGCGTGTGAAAGTGAATCCACAGTCGCCACTATGACTGAAGAAAACAACGGGCGGACTCAGAGCCAATCAGAGAACTATGTTGAACCTGAATCCATTGATCAGCCAATTGAATACCAAATTAAATCCTTTGTGGATGGACAGACAGAAACAGAGGACATTGTAGCAGACATTTTAGATGTAGTGATGGGAAACAACGTCTGTAACGTTGGGTCTGAGGAGACCACTTCAGAATATGGACAGCAAAGAAACACTGGAGAATCAAATCGGTCAACAGTAGAGACCGTAGGACTGGGCTCTCTTACTGATATGACCTCTGACCTTCTGATGGAAGTCAGACAGAACCTGCTGGATGAATTACTGGAGTCCACATCCAGAGTTACACTACCAGAAGAGCTGAAGGAGATGCCTGGCCAGATCGAAGGAGAAGAAGACAAGGAACTGCCGCTGGAGTCATATTCTGGCGAATCTGGATTAGCGGGGACTTTGGGAATATCCAATCTTTTAGAAGCACCGATGTGCGAGGATTCAGAACATACCTCAGGCAGAGAAGGCTTGCCGGAATGTGAGGTTTTAACCACTAAACCAGAGGGAATTAGATCATCTGAGATGTTGATGTTGCCCCCTGGTGTTCCAGATGTATCTCTACACTCATTCACTGAGGAAAGGCCAACACACAGAAATTCACCAGAACAGGAACTACAACACCACCACCCACCTGAGTCTTCTGGAAAGCTCTCTGATAATGAAGCAGTCTCATTTCAGGCAGAACAGGATGAATTATTGTATGAATCCCAAATGAATGAAGAAACAACAAACAAAGTTGAAGCTATTGATATAGATCCTGAGGTTTCAGCAGTAGCCAAGAGCTCTGCTGGGGCAGCAGATGATGGAAGAGATGAAACGTCTGTGAAACCGGTTCCTATCTCCAACAGTGTGGACGAAGACTTTATGAAGCCTTGTGTGGAGGATCCATCTCACCTTCTGCCTGACATGAAGCGGTCCGAACTCAGCTTTCCTTCTGAGGTGGACTCTGTCATACTGAGGGAAAGAAAGGGGTTTGGAGATAGCCGACAGGGGCCATGTTTGGACTCCAAACATCCTTTGTATAAGGTTTCCTTAATGAACCGAGCTTCGTCTAGAAGGTCAGAGTTAATCGCTTCACCCTTTCCGGGTCTGAGTGCAGAAGAGAGAGCCAGACAGCGACATAGTCTACCTCCAAGAACATCTGGAGATCAGTTTGAGGTATTTTTGATCTTATGTCTTAAATTATATTTATATATTTATATATATATATACACATTATATTATATCATCTTCATCATCGACATTATTCTTCATGACATAAAAAAGCCCCTGACCTTATTTTTCTGTTCATTGCAGTTGGACATCAATGTTTTGGACCTCACCGTTCAGAAGTCTCGTATCTTGGTGAAGAATCCCAGCGCAAGGCCCCCTACTGACCCCCGGGCCCTACTGCAGATGCCCTCTCTGGAGCCCTCCCCCTCACACCCCTCTGGTCTCCAGCGAGCCCCGCCTCCGGCAGGCAGGCCAATTGGAGGCCTCGGTGTTGGGATAAAGCTTCCTGGTAGGTCGGCGGAAATGGGGCCAGGCCTTGTCCCCTCCTTTTACTGAGTACATTCTCATGTTTTGATTAGTTGTTTCAATTAGTTAAGTGAATTATGTTTTTTGTTCTTCCAGGGTTCGGAGCAGGCTTCCCAGCTCTGAAGAAAACACAGAAGGTTGTGAAGGAAGGAGGTGAAAGTGTCCCTGAGGTGATAACGATTTGCTTTTAGTGCCTTTAAGAATATTTTTAATGCTATTTCTAGAACTAAAACTTTTTTTACAGTCGGGTATCTTACAACTATGACACACGTCTTAATTTCTTGTTGAAGGTATTTTTCTCTTCTAATCGTAAAGAACTTTGTTTGTATGAAATGAAAATGTTTGTTTAAATGGGTTCCTAAATTGTGTCTTGTGTGGCTGATTACAGCAGAAATCAGAACCGCAGCAAGGAATGACAAGCATGTCTCCAAAACCAGCAGTCGCCGATCGTAAACCAAGGTGGACTCCCCCAAAGCATCCTGGGTACAGCATTTATTTCCCACAGAAACTTCCATTCATTCTCTTTCGGCTGTGACAGTTCTTCCACACATTTTCATAAACTCATTGCCTTGTTTTTTTCCCCAACAGATTTGGTAACCCTATGATGTCAGAGCTCAAGAGTAAACTGAAGAAAACCAGCGAAGAGTGAGGAGAGGAATGGATGTTTTCTGGTCTAGACGTTGAGGTCTTGTTGCCTGTTCCAGAGATGGTGTTCTTCTTCACGTTCCTCAGGTTCCCGACGTGAGGTGCCGACGTGGCTGTTAAGATTTTGTTGTGCTGGTTGAGGAAAGACAACCACTGAGCTTTTTGGTCCTAGACTGCTTCTAATATGTCTCCAACCATTGCGCATGTAAATAGATGCCTATATTAAAAAAAGAATCTCTATATTTTTCATGTGTAATCGATAATAAAACCTGCCACAGCCTGAAATATTGTCTCTTTTTCATTTGCATGAGATGGTTCTTTGAAAGGGGCCAATGAAAATGAAGCCAACAAACTAATCTAATCCAAACCAATCCAAGATGGAAATGGGTGTTTTGGAAAAGCATGTATATGTATTGTTCTATTGACATCTTATTGACAGTTAAAGTTAACACCATTTTTATATTGTTTTTCTCACAGGCAGAATACACCCATACAAAATATACATAGTTATTTATAGTTAACAGGGACTTAGAACATCTAAGTGAAATAGTGAGTTTAGATTAAATTTCACATGATTGTCATAGTATAGGCCTATAATAGCAGAAGGAGAAAAAAGACTCAATCGAGCTTAGTGGCGTGGTGGGCCGAGTGTCTAAAAGACCCCGGAAATAAACATCACATGAAGAATTATGTGGGTGCTTCTCATTTCTCTTAAAATTGCATCCACGTTTCCCTCACTTGCGTCCTTTCCTTGCGTCTTAGTCCCTCCCACCGAAGACGCATTGAGAGACGCAAGAAAACCATGCTTCTTTCATCTTTCCATGTTTAACCATCTCTCCATGTTTTTAGAGATATGAGACGTCCTTTCCTCTGAAGCGTCATGTGAAGCGACGTCCGTTTGTGATGACGGCGGCACAGCTGACAGCAGATCAGCTGCTGTGTTTCAATCCAGTGGCTGCAGCGAGTGTCTGTGGAGAGCATCCTTTCTCCACAGCTCAACGCTGTCATAACTCCGCCCCTAACATCTCGCACATTTGAACGAGATGGCAAGCAAAACAGTTCATACTACAGCGGCTTTCTGCCAGGAAGCCCTGAAGGCGAACTTCTCCCACACCGCGCCGCGGTGACGCATTTGACCCGTTCTTCAAATGACGCAGCTTCTGAAGGATGCCGCCGCGGCACACAGAGCTACAACATGGGAAATATCAGAATCCGAGGACGAATGCGACAGTGAAACCAAGACGGAATCAATGGTCGTTATTGTAGAAAGCCAAAGCAGCGACGACAAAACATCACTCACCCCAGCATCCACAAATGAACCAAGTCAAGATCATGGTCTGTCTCCGCGGGTCCCCAAGTCTAAAACCCCCAGTCCCAACAGGAAGCGCCGCTCCAGAGATGAAATTGAAGCAGACGAACGCAAAGCAAAGCAGAAAAGGGAGGCGAGAGAGGAACAGAGAGCGGCGAAAGCCCGAGAAAAGGAAGAGCGAAAACGTGAGCAGCTGAAGAGGAAGGAACTGGCAGAGCACATGAAAAGTTTGAGGCCAGAGAACTGTCTCAAAAGCCTGACTATCGGCATAGATCCAGGTAAACACTTTTGAATTTGAATATAATATTCATACGTATGTTTTCATTAGTGTATCGGCTGACCACGCACACACTCTCTCAAACACGGACAGCAGGAGGAGCTTTTATGCCTGATAAAGAAAAGGTACATGCAGCTTAGTTGTAGTAGTGTAACCTGAAAATAATAATCGTGTTTTCGTTCGCTTAGAATGAGCCGTTTATATCTACATGGGCAGCGGGTCCCATCCACGGAGGCCACCATGTTGCACCGCCATGTTTCTACAGTAGCCCAGAACGGACAAACGGCTCTACAGATATAAAGCCTTCGCCGTTGCATATGGTTGTTGAGACTAAAATAGGTTCGTTCAACAACGTTTAGTAGCTGGTGTTCCCCCGCGTTCAATATGTTTTACAGTAATGTCCGCCCGCCAGGGACGTCCTGACATAAAAACTGAAAATGACATTTATAGCAGCATAGAGCTACTGTGGTGTAGTAAGTTAATTTAAATAGCACGGATATACAACATATATTCAAGCTCTGAATTAGCGATGTGACATGGTGAACTAAAGACGTGATCACCGGTATGAGTCCCGTCCCGTGTGTCTAGCGGTGTCTCCCTGCCCAGGAGACAGGGCTTCCTAGTGTAACCGTCGGCCAGCAGCACTCCTCGTTTGCACAGCCGTCGTTTGGTCAATATTTCTACACAATAGGCAAAGTACCCTGCACTATAGCCTAACTAAAGTGCAATTAAACCAGATACGTCTCACATTACAAAATGTTCAGAATGGATATAAAATCAAAACTGCTGCGTACACACTGTACCTTTTTTAATCATTTATTTGGCTCTGCCAACACAAATACTTCCGCAACTGGACTGTTGCCAAGCAAAGCAACACAAACATTCTCCCTGCACACTAGCTTGCTGGGCTACATGTTACCGCAGGCCAGCTTCTTTGTATCATGTACATTTATCTGTATGGTTCCATTTATTGTGCAACCAGTGAAATAACATGTTGACGGATGACAATCGTTTATGTAATTAACGGTTGTTAGAATGCATGTGTAGTTAAAGGTCCCAGTGCTGTTATACTGAATATCAGCACTCATGGAATGCCTCTTGTCCAATCAGGTGACTCAGTCAGAATTAACTGTTGTATAACACAGAATATTAATATTGATTTATGTTTGAATAGTAATTTTAATGTGGACATATTTAGTTAAATTATGGTATTTTTGGCACATAAAATCATTTGGGGCTGGCCCAAAAGATAATTTGTAACACATATTTAGGTATTGAGACAATAGGATTAAAATCACTGAACAATTGTACATTTGACAATAATACATTTTTGGCATTTTGTCTCTCTTCCCCTCTAGCGGTTTTACAGCATGACGGCTCTGACATCTTGTTGGACAGTCTCTCGGCCTCAGGGTGGAGGTTCGTGATCGACAGCCAACAACTTCCCCAGACTATCTGCTGGAGCCGGGAGCTAATCCAGGTGCATCTCATTTCTTGAACTATGTCTTTTGGGATCGTTAATTATTTGTGTGGATAACGTTTTGCAAAGCAGAAGTACAAATATTTGTGGATCATGGTACACGAAATGTGAATTGTCTTCTGTGGGTTACAAATATTAGGCTTACCTTCTGCCGCCAATAGTGATGTCAACTTGAAAGCTGCAAGTCTAGAAAAGTAAATGTCACGTTTTGCCTTGACATTTCAACCTTATCCTTTTTCTTAACACAAAAAACTTAATGTTATTGTTAATTAATGTAACTTTCTCTGCTTTTAGCCAGGAGAGGACGGTCGTGATTTTGTCAAAGAGGAACAAGTGAGCTGGGTTCTGGATGTAGCCGACTTCATCGACGTGGTGATCAGTGTAAAAGAGGTAAATCTTTGTGAAACATTTAAAACATACTAGAATCTTTGGTGTGTGTGTGTGTGTGTGTGTGTGTGTGTGTGTGTGTGTGTGTGTGTGTGTGTGTGTGTGTGTGTGTGTG
>JAOPJH010000058.1:10792998-10803902 GCA_027122575.1 Merluccius polylepis
ACCTTACTGAACCCATGACCTGACATGAGTGCTGGTGTGAGTGCTGATCAATATTTAATTTTGTCCCCGCATTCACGATGACTCACACAATCAAGAGGTCCAAACTGCTATTAAAAGCAGGCTGTCACTCCTGCAGCTTAGAGGGTGGTCAGCTACCCAGATTCTCTCTCGCTATATTTTTTATATATATAAATTCTATATTTATATATATATTAATTCAATATTATTCCCAGGTGGAACTATTTTCTTGTTTAGTCAGCACATTTGATCGGTTCATAAATCAATTAGAAAAAAGGGTTAGGGTTGGACAAAACATGCTCTCCTACATAATGTAGTGGAAGTACTTGATTTAAATTTGTTTTATTTCAAGAATGTAAAACAATAAACAAGCAAAACTGTAAACTCAAAATGCAATAATTACATGTCTGAAAAGGAGCAGGAAGAAGTGAAACACTTATAGGCTTGTACCCCATTCTAAATGTAAACTAACTTATTATACAATCTTTCTCAACATAAATGTTCTACCACTGTATTGTTTTACACAGAACACAAATCTTTACATAAATAAATACATATTTTGATAATGTAAATTTACATCTTCCCTTTGTGTAACCGCCATTAATCATGTAAAACTTAACCAACAACTATAAAATCAGATAATAGATAATAGACAACATTTTTAACAAATTCTTTTTTTAAAATCTCTATGTTTAAATTATTCTGCAAATTCACCCCACTTATTGAAATCCATATACTCTTTAGGGTTGTCCGGACAAATGTATTTTTTTTAGATTCAATTGATCTCTTAATTCATAACCCCAATCAGTTTCTGAAATCATTTTTTGTATGTTGACTGGAAGTGTTTTACACTTCTCAAATAGCTTAAATATTATTCTTTTTTAATTTAATGATCATTTGTCAAACAATCGTTTTAATTGAAATCATTTTGATTGTTACCACATCTTAAAGCTGCTGCATATTTTCACCAGAACAAAAAACATTGTCATCCAAAAATTAAACAGATTTCAGTATCTTTGATACTTTGCATATGTCATTTATGTACAAAATAAAACTCCACAATTAATAGGCATACACTTTGAATTATACACACATGTTAACAAACTAGTGTATTTGACAAATAACTTTTCTACCATTTCAGCACAATGCCTCTATCTTTTAATTGTAACCAGTACTATTAGTAGGCCTAGTTATTGTTGTCAATATAATTAGTTATTTATTCTATTAACTCAATTAAGCTCATAGCTGTTTTGTCTAAATCCATATTGACTTTCAGTCAGCAATTTATGCTTTTCTATGAGGTTGTCTAACCTGCCATTGAAAAGTTTTTCCTATATCTTGGAAAACTGTGAAACAAGGGACACTGGCCTGTAATTAGTAAATGTGTGTCTATCCCCAGTTCTATACAAAGGGATGTATAGTTTTGGTCATACACTTAAATATTAAAGAAAACGATTCATATCCTCTATCAACATTATCTTCCTCAAAAACAGTTTTGCGATAGGTCACATTTAAATGCATTCATCCTTTCTTTGGTTCTTTTGTAAATATATTATCTATTAGAGTTGCACAGTGAGAGTTGTTCTTCTAGTTGGTCTTGTGATCATAGCGTATATACTTATATACTACGAATTGATTCGTCATCATGTGCTTGTTTAGACTTCAATTTATAGTGAAATCCTTACATATGAACATAACCTCCTGCTTTATATTGGCTGACATTCCCTCCAAACTATATTGAATATTTAGATCCAGGTGCCATAACACATACACAGCTAACAATGACATTCTTACTATTTTTAATACATATTTCTAGGGAAATACTTTCCAGCACTTCATGAATAATTGCAGTTCAACTCCCTTCTACTGTTTTTGTCCACATACAGAGCAATATAATTCAATTCATATCCATTCCGCTCAAAATACACACCTTTCTCAGCATTGAGCCAAGTCTCTCTCTCTATAACATTGAATGGTTTCTTAAATTGTTTCACTTATTCTTTTATTTTATAAGTTAAGTTAAGTTTGAGTTAAGTTTGCATCTAGGCTTCTACTATTAAAGTGAATAATTGTTATTCTGTGCTCTGACTTGACCGTCATATTGAACTATTGACCATCTGTGAAATAGCTACAATTGTTGTTTATCATTGAAAAACATGTTCCCAAGGTCAATATATTGCTCAAATTCGTACCTGTTGTGTTTTGATACTTAAATGTTTCAAGATCCCAATCATCATATTTCTCAAATAGACCTAGGCCTTCCACTGTTGTAGCACAATCGCTGGTTTGTGAGTTCAGACACTTGTTGTGCTGCTCTGAGTTGTGTATCATCAGAACTTGTCCAATTCAGCGTTGTTACTTTATTACAGTTTGTCACACCTTACAGTTTGTCGTCCCCGTTGACTGGATCTTTGTTCTCCTTGCCTAAAATACTTCTGGCAATGTCAGCATTGTTCTTAGTAAGATGTTTGTTGACATACAAGTTTGTTCCTTTCAGTTTCCTCCACTGACTGAGAAGTGCAGTTTTGTGTTGTCCGTTCACAAAAAAAATAATTGGCAGGTTTCTCACTCTTTTTGGGAAAGCGTGTGACACGCCTTGATATCGTTGTGTATATCCATGCTGTTACTGTCAAAGAAAGCAACAACATGTTGTTCCAGGGATTGCAGCTCATGCTGGGAAGGTTTGCCACTGCCATGTAGGCCTCGCGTCGGACCGATGTCTAGTCTCCAGCCCACTGACAATTAAATTGTTCATTCAGGAGTATTCTTCCAAGTCAGCCACTCGGCCCTCTGAATAATCCTCTACTCCTTCTCAATGTATGTTTTGCTTTTTTAGCTCTTGGACCTCTCCCATCAGTTCCATTATCTTCGTCTGTTATTTGGCCACATTATAAAATCTCCTCTGACATAAAGTTATAAAAGATTATGTCCTCCAACTCATCATTATTTGGACAACTTTTCTTTGGCAGCATTTTGTTGTGGTGTATATTGATCAGGGTATAATATAGATGATAATACGGCAACACAGATTTACAGATTTACGATACCGAGTTACAAACACTGCTATTCTGGATCCCCCTCTGAGTGTCCTTCACTCAAAGCCTGATAAGCAATGGTAGAGCAAGGAGAGTATCTCATCTCCTCATGCATCTCCTAGTCTGACAGGACCACCAGGCAGTGTAGCCCCTTTCACATCAATATGGCGCTTTACCATCTCTAATATAATACTCTAACTATAACTATTTCTAATCATATGCATAACTTAAACATCTAATATAATATCCTAATTATAAACATTTCTAACCATATGCCTTAACTTAACCATCTCTAATATAATACCCTAACATAACTATTTATAATCTTATACCCTAACCATCTCTAATCTAATACCTAAACATTCTAACCATATGCCTCAACTTAACCATCTCTAATATAATACCCTAACATCACTATTTATAATCTTATACCCTAACCATCTCTAATCTAATACCTAAACATTCTAACCCTATGCCTTAACTTAACCATCTCTAATATAATGCCAAACCGTAACCATTTCTAATTGTATATACCTTAACCATCTCTAATGTAAAAACCTAACCATATGCCTTAACTTAACTGTCTCTAATGTAACACCTAACAATAACCATTTCTAATCGTATAATGTAACACCTAAGAATAACAATTTCTAATAGCCATCTCTTATATATGTCATTTGGTGGACACTTTTATCCAAAGCGTCTTACAATACCATGAGTGCATACATTTTTAGCGGTCCCAGTGGGAATCGAACCTCTAACCCTGACAATAATGCCATGCTCTACCAGTTGAGCTAGTCAGGAGCACCATCTCTAATATAATTTCCTTAATCCCTTCTGACATGTACCATGACTTAACCACCTCTAATGGCATACCATGGTACACGGGTGTCAAATAAAGAACAACACCACTGTGATCGATGTTAGCAGTCGTAGTAGTAATCTTGGATGAGATGGGTGCGATCGGTCAGCGAGTCGATCCACAGTCCCTCCTGTTAACCCCTCCTCTGGGGACGCCTCGCTGCATGCATAAGCAGCTCCGCTTATATCAATAGCGGCGTTGTCTGGACTCTAAATGCCCTCCCCCCTTTTTCCACCCAGCTCCGCCACGCATATCCTGTAGTGCAGACCAGTCCCAGACACCCGGAGGGAGAAAACCTGTCGGGAATCTGTGATCTCATTGTTTTGACCAGGTTCATAACCTGACAGTTAGCAGGAGCTGGACAAATAAAACTCTCTGTAAGCCGAGAGGTATTTCCGCTGCTTCTTATGTTGAACGCTGGTAGAATGTGAATTACTTCAACCACCGTGTCTATCCTATCGACGCGTTACACTCACCCGTTCCCCTCACACTGATTCATGAATGGGCCAATTAGGGTGGGAGAAAAGGGCCATGGCTTTAGCTTGGTTTTTAGTTCCCAGCTGAGGTCACAGCTGAATATTCATCTAATATTCTAGATGGGGCTTTGCCATACTCAGTTTCAGTCAGTCAGTTTCAGTAACCATCTCAATACAATTTAAGGGATACGAGTGCTCTGTGAAAATACTTTTCACAGAGCTGAGTTTAGGCATTCTTACACAAAAAAACATAAACAGCATATTGCACAAACATATTGCTGGATGATGTCTAATCTCTAATCTGAACTATATACAAAGACAAAAGGGGGCAGGGGAACTGTTATTGACGTCAGGACTGTTTCTGATAAGTTTTTTTCTCAGTGAGTATAGCCAGAGCATGCAGGCGATCCTGTCTCATGGTGTTCCACAGGAAGGGTCTTGATCCCCTTTTGAGGTACCTCTCTGATTCTGCTGCTCTCATTGGTGTGGTGATAAGACTCTTGAGAAGACTGTCTCAATGCATGTGCCCTGAAGGTTGTTCCAAGGTTGTTCCAGTATATCATGTTCCATGATATACTGGAACAGAGTCAGTGCACCACGACAAGCCGTGAAGTTGTCATTCTCATAGATCAGGTATAGCTCTGTTTTGAGCTTAGCCTTGTAGGCCTCCACTGTGGTTTCCAGCACTGAATCCGGGAACTTTACGGTGTGTACCGGGAACAAGTCTCCTTGCAGTAGAGTGACACTGATGAGGTGCTTGGTGAAAGAGAACCACTCCTTGGCGTGACTCAAAACAGTATCACATACCTATGAAATGATGCAAAATGTAAAAAAAAAAACAGGGCAGTACACATAGTGAACAGCTGAAATAAATTCACATCTCTATGTGCTCTAAGTTATAAGTTCACACCTCTCAGTCTAAATAATGTCATTAGTATCCTCTTACAAGATGGGCATGTTATTTTGTGACAAGCAAGGACAGTTTACTGCTTAATCAGGAATGTGAAATAACTACATCTAAACACTCCAATGTCTGCCTTCCTCAGTAGCTGTGTGGTGAATGGAACTGCAATCACATGGCAGACAAAAAAAAAAAAGTATTATTACACAGAAATTGAAGAAGGCAGACAGTGAAACATAGCACAGTGTAATTTTACACATTCATAAACAATACAATAAGTAAAAACACCTAATTGAGTGTCTTGTAAACAGAACTTTGTTACAGCTAGCCAACTGCTGTTGTTCTCCTTGTCCGAGTGTCTCCTTGTTTGTGGGCTGCTGCTGCACAGATTCACTGTATTCCCCATACAGAGAAGGAATGAAGTCCCTGATCCAAAACACAAGTTACCATCCACAATTACTGTTTCAGAAACTACTGGAGACATAAAATGAGTCTGTCAATGTGTACTGTGTTATAATAATTGTCTCTATATATAAACTGTATCTGCATTATTATCCTAACTGGATTTCATATTCACTGTCTTTCAAATGTATTTATGAGTTGCTCTAGTGTGTTCAGCTATGCACATTTATGTTTTTACAATTTTTTCATAATAACCATTGAAAGCATTACCTGACCGTTTGCATGCTGTCGTTGAGCCTCTGGCTGATTCCTGTGATATAGACAGTCAATGTTCCTCCTGCAGCTGGTGAAACAGCATGTCCACGGTGACATGATCTTGTGAAACAATGCCAGAAAAAAAGCAGAAATCCTCATCCTCCAGCATTCCCACAAAGCCCCTGGCCTCTCTGACAGTCGGAGGATCATAGTTGCCAGAGTCTCTGACGGTCTGGAAACACCGTAGGAGGTCCTTGTGCTCATGCAGTGCTCAGCACGACTGTGGAAGCGCCGCCTTGTTGTCGATTGTTTCGGTAAAGTCTGTGGGCCACCACTTGATCAGGCATGGTGGTTCGCTTGAATGTCCACCATGATCCATGAAAATAAAGTACTGATCCTGGGGACGTGTGATGTTGCCTGCTGCATGATGAGGTTCAACCGATGTGCATTGCAGTGGACGTAGTGTGCACTTCCGCAGGCATCCTTTACCTTATGCCTGTGGCTCCCCTCATCACGGCAGCCCCGTCGTAGGCCTGGGAGATGAGTCTGCTCTCTTGTCCCTCAGGAAGGACAGTGCTTAGCTTCTGAATGGGATGAACTCGAAAAAAGCGCTCTTAGACGTTGTTATGGATGTCGATGTACCAATAACACAAGCACCAACTAGCAGTGGGTCAGTTGTCTCATCTGCCTGAAGAGCGAGATAATCTGCATTTTTTTAACTTCCTCAAGAATATTATCTTTAAGAACTGACAGCATGCAGTCCAAAGGTTTGTTTTGCACAGTCTGTGAGGTGCTGTCTTAAGGTGCTCCTCCAACACACTGTTCAGCGAGGCGACAAGATCTACTATAGCTCTGGAAACACCAGGGTTGTCTGAGGATTCGGTCTCATCGTTGGCCGCACAAGGCCAGATCAAAGGCCGCGCAGAATTGAACAGTCAATTATCTTTGATAAAATGCGCCTGTTCATATCGACCTCTTCGTTAGGTTTCCTCACCCCAATCCTGTGGCCTTCATCCAGTTGCGTAGCGTTGTTAACTGCGTAGCATGCAGTGGTGGAAGAAGTACTCAGATATCTTTTACTAAAGTAAAGGTAGTAAAAATACGTTTACAGGTGAAAGTCTTGCATTAAAAATGCTATGATATTCTGACTCAATTTCACAAACTTAACATAATACAAAACAAATATACCTCTGTTGGTAAGGTACGCCCTCGGCAGGTTAAATTACCATGGTTAAACTCTCAGATACTCAAACTCCTTAAACAGAAGGCTTCATCTCTCAAAAAATTCAGATTACATCGAACACCTGAGAACAAAAATGACTTCATAAAAATAAGAAATAAATGCACTACTGAACTACACAAGGCTAAGACAACATACTTCCAACACACAAATCACCCAATCTGCCTCAAACCCAAAGTCTCTATGGCAGACTCTTAAAGTCATCACTGGAGAAAATGAAAAAATGAAAAATCCAAATTTGCAGATTTCTCTACATGGCAGTCTTATCTCAGACTCTGAAAAGATTGCAAGTGCCTTCAACAAATACTTTATATCATCAGTTCAAGAATTAGCATCTGTCTTACTCACTCCCTCTCATTCCATATCTCCCCCATCCTCAACAACTGATATGTTTTCTTTCTTTGAGATCACACAAAATGATCTGATAAAGAATGGAAACGCTCTAAAAAAAACTCCCACAGTCGTGATAGTTATGGCTGAAACACTATGTTTTTGAAGACCCATGCTAACTGCCTTATACCTCTTCGCCATCACTTAATCAATCTTTGTATCAGGCTGTCTATTTTCCCCTCCAGCTGGACAACAGCCCAAATCTCACCAATTTTTAAAGCTGACAACCCTTGTCTGGTCTCTAACTATAGACCTATAGCCATACTCCCAACAATATCTAAGCTGCTTGAAAAAACTTTATACAATCAATTAAGCTTCTATCTTGAAAGCAACAACAGGCTAAGTGACTGCCAACATGGTTTCCGTGCAAAGCGGTCCACCATGTCAGCTTTACTACTCTTCACTGAGGAAATCCGAAACTCTTTAAATAGAAGACACACTACTGGAGCAATTTTTATTGATTTTCGTAAAGCGTTTGACACAGTAGACCACCTGGTGTTTGGGGTGTAAGGGAGAGGTGGTACCCTTGAGGGTGATACGGTCGCAGCTGTATTGCTGGTGCTTACAGCTGGTTGATCCCGAACTGGTCCTCACCAACACCCAGCTCTTGTCTATGGCTCCAAGGAGCAGAATTTCTGCGGCCACACCACGGCAAACTGCTTCGACCGGCAGGCTAAACTAGACAAGGGTAGCCAGGGGGTCTTTGGCCCCCTGGTGAAGAGCTTGGAGAGGAGATAGGCACCACCAAGTTTAATTGCCTACTGAAATGTCATGATGGAAAAACAGTCAGGATCAAACATGCCGGATCGGTCGAGGCCCGGAAAAACATCGATAACGCCCGCGCTACCCATTGACTTGCCCCAGGGTGGGAGCGACAAGTTTACTACTGGGACAAGATCAACACCAATACACAGCCTCCCAATGAATGATACCATCATTGGGACGTGGAATGTCCGCACACTGTATGCCTGTGGGAAAGTAAAGGAACTGACCCATGAACTAGACAGATATAGGTGGGACGTCCTGGGACTGGCCGAGGTCAGGTGGACCAGCTGTGGTGAGACCACTACAGAAGAAGGCCACAAGATATGGTATAGTGGAGAGGACTCTAGACACCAACATGGAGTTGGCTTTATTGTCAACAAAACCAGAATTAACTCGGTCATCAGCTGCACGCCTATATCCAGCAGGCTCATCAGTATCCGGATTGCTGCGCGGCCCCTGAATATAACCATCATTCAAGTGTATGCCCCAACGACAGATTACGATGATGATGCAGTCGAAACCTTTTATGAGGAGTTAGAGAACATCATCAAGGCAACACCCAAGAAGGACTTTCTCGTCGTCCAAGGAGACTGGAACGCCAAAATAGGTACAGACGCATATGAGCACTGGGGAGGAACAGCAGGACGTTTTGGGCTAGGTGAAACGAATGACAGAGGTTTAAGACTCCTGGAGTTCGCTAGAAGCCATAAGCTCACCGCAGCCAACACGCTGTTTCCACATAAAATCTCCCGCAGAACAACATGGCATTCACCGAATGGAAAGACACACAACCAAATCGACTACATACTGACCCCACAAAGGTTCAAGTCAAGCATCAATAAAGCCCAAACAAGAACATTTCCTGGTGCGGACATTGGAAGTGACCACGATATGGTACTGCTGACGCTCAGACTTAAACTGAAGACACAAAAGCTAAACAATAACCCACGCATCAGATTTAATGTAGACAAACTGAAAGACCCACAAGTCGCAAGAATATTTGAGGCAAGAATAGGAGGAAAATTTGCAACACTTAACTTATTACAAGACATAGATTCACTGACAGACACGATGGAGGACACGCTCTTAGAAACAGCAACCAGCGTGCTAGGGAAGTATAGGAAGAAGAACAATCCATGGGTCACTGACGACATCCTAGACTTATGCGACCGCAGAAGGACCTTAAAAAGGACCAAGAAGGATGACCCAGAGGCAGCAGACCAGCACACTCTGGTGAACAAAAACATCAGGAAGATGATGAAGGAAGCGAAGGAGAAGTGGATAGCAGAGCAGTGTGAAAGCATAGACGCAGGGATACGACAGGGCAACAGCAAAACAGCGTACGCTACACTAAAGACACTGACAAAGACACAGCAACATAGAGCTACAATAATTGAAGATAGGGATGGCTCTCTGCTAACAGAAAAAGCAGCAGTAACAAAGAGATGGACCGAGTACTGTCAGGAACTCTACAACTTTCCAATAAAACCCGACCCCAACATACTCACCAATGCCACAAAGTTCAGCAGTGAATGCGAAGATGCGCCAATACTCCAAGCTGAAGTGGAGGAGGCAGTAAGGAGCCTGAAAACCGGCAAATCACCTGGCATCGATAACATTCCAGCAGAGCTTTGGAAACACGGAGGGCAAGAAACGATTCATGCACTGACACACATCTGCCAAACGATCTGGGAAACCAAGCAGTGGCCCAAAAAGTGGACCCAATCTCTGATTATCCCCATCCCCAAGAAAGGGAACTCAAGACAGTGCCAAAACTACAGAACCATCAGCCTCATCTGCCATACAAGCAAAGTATTCCTGCGGATCATTCTGAACAGACTACGGAGCAAGGCAGAGGAAATAATCGCAGAGGAACAAGCAGGATTCAGACCAAAGAGGAGCACCACCGAGCAAATCTTCAACATCAGGATTCTGATTGAGAAGCACCTTCAGCACCAACACGACCTATATCACAACTTCATCGACTTCAAAAAAGCCTTTGACCGTGTTTGGCATGAAGGACTGTGGCAGGTTCTCAGGAACTACAACTTTGACAATAACCTCATACAGGTCATTCAAACACTTTACACACACTCAAGCAGTGCAGTTCTCATTAATAACACCTTGGGAGAACTGTTTAAAACATCGATCGGTGTCCGCCAAGGCTGTCTCCTCTCCCCTGTATTATTTAACATCTTCCTGGAGAACATCATGGAAGAAGCACTCCAAGAGTTCCACACCTCCATATCCATCGGAGGAAGACCCATCTCCAATCTCCGCTTCGCAGATGACATCGACCTCATGGGGAAAAGCGAAGCCGAACTCCAGGAACTCACCACCAGACTGGAAGAGGTTGCGAGGGCGTATGGCATGGAGATAAGTGAAGAGAAGAGCAAGATCCTGGTCAACAGTCACAACCAATTAACACCAACCAACATCATAATGAACGGACAAACCCTGGAAGCAGTAAAGGATTTCAAATATCTCGGATCTTATGTGAGTGAGGATGGCAGCTCCACAAAGGAAATAAGATCAAGAATTGGTATAGCAACATCAGTCA
>JAOPJH010000058.1:11075629-11088133 GCA_027122575.1 Merluccius polylepis
CAATAACACACCGACGTAGGCTTTGTGCTCTCCACATCCTTGAGGGTCTTTCCAAGTACGGTAGCCAGAGTTGACTGCAGGAGCCAGGAGCCAGATGCCCTCTGGAGGGAGATCAGCTGTAGCATGGGGTCACTGGGAGCCTGGCTAGCCTGAACATCTAAATCTGCATCTTGAAGGGCAGATAGACCTTAAGTTACAAACAACAGCGCAAACATAGTAGTTTCCCAGCTCTAAAACGGTGACAAAAATGCTCCTTCGAAACGCATTGGAGATAAATGTTGTTGCTATGAATTCATATAAATTCATAGAATAGAGATAGGAACTTGGCCTCTGGACCAGTAATCCAGGGGGTGCCTTGGGATCGCTCTGTGAAAATCTCAAGTCTCTCAGCCAAAAGTGGGCCATGCCGGGGGCCGTCTCAATGCCTCCCATTGCCGTTGGATCGAAAGTACGCCACGTAATAACGGTGCGGGATCACCCCCCAGGGTCTCAGAGGGCCACTATTCGGTGTGGGGGTCCCAGTCAGGCTTTTTAATAAGGGTGTCAAGTCTCGGGGCGGTGAGACCTTCCTATCTCCAAATCAGCCTTTTGCAACCACATTCTGAGCAAATAGGACTCGCAGGTTACACTTCTAAGAAGCTGTGACAACATATTGCCCCTTACAGGCTAACTTTCTGTGAGGTTTAAAAGTCAGACTCTCAGATATGTCGTTTCTGGGACTAAGGGGGACGTGTGTATACATTGTGGCATCTCTCGAAATCTCGAAAGGTCATGAATAGGGTCGAAACTTGCAACATGAGGGTCGAAACTTGCAACATGAGAGTCAATGGGAGAAAAATAGCAGGAGATTTCAATTTCCCCATTTCCGTAGGGATGGAGATAGAAACGTGTGCTTTTAGGTGTGTAAACACATGTGGGGTGGGGACCAGGTTCTCAAGTTTGGGGTACCACTGAGAATTTTGCTTTGTCAGACCAAAGCTTGACGGTCACGTGACATGGACGCAGGACTATAGAAAATAGGCAATGTTAGAGCTGTTATTGTGAAACTACTATTTTTGTGTTGTGGGCCTGATATTTCTTTAGCTTGCGCTCATGTGCCTCTTCCATTCTCTCTTCCCAGGGTACTGTAAGCTGGAGAAGAACCACCTGCCTGGTACCTTTAGCCGTCAGCCGTTGGCCATCGGCGGAAGTCGGGCCGTCGGTGAGCGTCTGTGGCCCTAGTTTTTGCGGTGTGTCCCGCACCGTTGGCAGTAGAGGGCCTCGTTGGCGGCTTTTCCAGCCGATATTCAGCATGTTGAATCGGCGACGGAGGCCGTCGATGAGAGAAGTCACTCTGATTGGCTGTTCAGCTTAAGCAAATCAGCAAACAACTTTTGTCAAGAGGGTCAAAAGATCGTCTCAAAAAATATTAGGGCCCCCCCGACTAAAGATTTTCTTAGTCGCCATTCCAAGTTGATAGTCGACTAACCGTCACACTTTTAACGTAATTATTTCGATTTTTTTGGGGGGGGGCATCAGAAAGTGTTTTGAGTTCCAGGGCGAAAGGGTTATAACAGAAACACGGTTAACATTGTGCTACTTTACAGATAATACAAGTCTTAAAAATACAAAAGTTTTTTTTGAAGTTAGAAAGATATTAGATATTCAACAGATATTCACGCTCCGAATTACAGCGATCAGACACGGGGAACTAAAGCCGCGATCACCGGTATGAGTCCCGTGTGTCTAGCGGTGTCTACCTGCCTAGGTGTCTACCTGCCCAGGTGTCTACCTGCCCAGGTGTCTACCTGCCCAGGTGTCTACCTGCCCAGGTGTATTGGTCAGTATTTCTGCAGCGATGAGTTAAATCAGGGCTTGTTGCGACCACGGATGTATTCGGTTTGCGATGCTCATGCCTTGTTATTTTTATGTTTTACTTTTTGCTCGACTAATGAAAACGTATTCGACTAAGCCGACTATTCAACTATTAGTTGATAACCTCCAGATTGTTTTTAGACAGGCTATGGCCTAAGTCCTGTTTATGTCTTCTCTTGTCACGTAATAAATTTGTGATTGAATCTCTGGTTGGAAATATTTGAATATATTTGAATACATTGCTTGGTATTCGATATCTGTTTGAACTTGATTTTTAGACAAAGTGACAGCCCTAGCGTGAATATGTGGGTATTATGTGTTTTTTCACATAACGGAGCGGCAACATTTTGATTTGGACATTGAAATGACATATTTTATCATGATGCATTTCATTTTTCATTGTGGTTGTGTTTATGGTAAGGTTGTAGCATGTTACTCAGATTGTGTGTAAAGCGTGTATCTAAAGGGGGCTGGACAGTACTCTAGTGGTTAGGGGTTTGACCCCATCTGGAAGAATCTGAATCAGACAAATGCCATTAACATTGTTTTTATCACAATAAATAGTTTGGAGAAAAAAAGTTTTGAATTTGTCAGGCCACCTGCTGTGTACCCTCAGGGACTACTAGGGGGATGCGACCCAGGGGTGGGGAATCGCTGTGCTAGATGACTAAATAATACAGCTAACACTGGCTCTTTGGGTCTTCAGGGTTCAGTGGAGCTTGGTGGTGGGTCTCCCAGCAGCCTGTCTGTCGGAGGAACCGAGGTGAAGACCGAGCCGTCAAACTCTCAGGTAGCGTTACGATGGAAACCCATTAGCACTGGGCCCTGCTGCTCTCAGACCCTCTGGAATATAAATGAAGCTTCTTGTCCAGATGGCGTCGTGTTTCATGTGGTTGAGCATGGCTATTTAGCATATTTAAAATGAGCTAACCGTCTTCGCTGGCTTAGTTGGGGAAGTCAGAGTTAAGACTGCTCTAGCACCACAGCTTGTCTATTCTTACAAAACAATTCATTTCTAGTGAAATATTTGTTATTTGCATTAGCAGAAAGATGTAAGCAGGATTTAGTTTTGTTTTTCAGTTTGTTCCTGCTAAGGGATTCTGATAATTCTTGTGACCGTCGTTATATTATAGAATTTCTCTGGGTAGCATGGACCCCATCATTTTACTTTTAATAAGTTAATATGCATTTACAATGTCTGTAGGATGTGGGTAATTGTTTTCTAATGATACTGTTATCAAATGTGTTGAATCAGGTGAATTCTATTTGTTAGACCTCATGATATGTCATATATGGCAGCTGATGTGGAGAGAGTGAAAAGGCGATTGTAGAACTGCACCACCCTCTGTGTAAATGTCTTCTACTGGTGTAGTTGTCGGTTGGTGGTAGGTGTAGCTGACTTCTCTTATCTCTCTGTCCAGGATGGAAGCTCAGAGCGGCAGGAGCAGCCTGTCACTGCCCCCACCTCCTCCTCAGACCCTAGCCCCTGGAGGGGCCAAAATGGCCGACCGGTCAACGGTGTCCTTAACAGGTGCTGCTCCCGGTGATAACTGCTATCAGCATTGCCCACCGAGCCCCTTTACGGCTCCATGGCTACATGCAAATGGCTGATAAGCAGGACTATCCTCGTGCTGGGCCCTGAGTTTCAGTACATATCTAACTGAAATTTGACTTAGGAGGATTGTTGTTAGTAAATGTTGGGGTAAAACATTGAAAGCCTGTTCCTTGTCCTTGGGCTCACCCCTCATTTTGAAGGCCAGTGTAATTCAGAATAGAAGAGTTACCTGCACTAAAATTGAGACTAATAAGTTATGTTGAATCGGTGTGTATGTATGTGTGTGTGATATAGGACTTGAATTGATGGTGATGTCTCCCTGTGTTGCGTAGGATGGTGGAGTCTACAGAGACGAAGCTGCAGCAACCAGCAGCAGCGCCTGACAGCAGCTGTGTAGCAGCCCGCACACGCCCCCTGGTGTGCTGTCGCCGGCGGAGGCTGCTCCAGCCCAGCACCGTGCCCCACCTCCACGGCAAGGTACGCTCTCACCCTAACCCTACCTGTCACACCAACACATTGTAATTAGGAGCTTGTTTTCTAATGAAATCCAGTGAACTACTTGACAGAAATACTATCGTTGTGTGTTGATAGTTTACGCCATTAGGTATTGGGTCCTTTATCTAACATATCCCTCGGGGGTACATTGTACAGTTCCAGCAGCCGTTAAGACAACAAAATAATCTTAAGTAATTATACAATGTATACAGCTATTACCATGGCTTACGGGCTAGTTGATAATGTAGTTACTAGTATTTGGAATCTAGTGATGTTGATGAATGTAGTCACTAATATTTAATGTCAGTGCACCAGTAAAGACATAACTGTTAAGGTAATCCTTTTATTGAGTTGAAGTAATCGAGATTGTTAGTCCTCCACCGAACATTACAGAAACGGATCTGTTTATTAAGGCGGGGCACCTGTGTTTGCCTGCTTCGTGAAGATGGTTGTCCATGTTGGCTGTATAGGAGCTATGTGTTTAGCATAAAGACAAACATGGTAAATTAAATGAATTAATATAGTACTTTTCAGACCTGTGGCCACTCAAAGCGCTTTACAATTATTGCCTGACATTCACTCATTTATACACACATTCATACAACGACAGCAGTGTCAACCATGCAAGGGAAAAGCTAGCTCGTCGCGAGCAGTTATGGTTAGGTGTCTTGCTCAGGGACGCCTCCCAAAGACAAACATGGCATTTGGTGGATAGTCCTAACAATATGAGTGCATACATTCTTGGCATGGGCACCCCCAGTGGGACAGGAAGCCCTAACAATGGCAGTGTTAATGCTTTGCTCTACCAGTTGAGCTACACATTACAGAGCCATGGGCAACTTATTCTCACTTCCTCCCTGAATGAGGAAGTGGTAAAGTACCAGTGTGACTCTACTGGCTTAACCAGTCCTTTAAACAGGGTTGCACCATGTGCTGTAATGAACCAGTCAGCCTGCTTTGTGACTGGTCTGGTAACACAATACATAGGTAAACATGGGAGCTTTGACTTGTCAGTGGGAAAAGTAGGTCATCTGGTTTCTGAAGCACTGCTCTGTCTCCACAACCCTGGCTCATGTTGGCTTCATGTCTGCAACAAAGCCTTTAACTGAATAAAATAGGCCCATCGCTATGGTGACGAGGGGTAGGATAGTTGAGTGTTTCGGGTCTTTGCGTATAGCTCCACAATCCCCAATATTTATTCTTAATATATTTACTTAACTTACATTGCTTCTCTGACTGCTTGTCGGATAAAAACATGGGGCGATTAAAGTGCCCATGTGTAGCATTAGTAAAGGTACACCCTGTAAAGCAACACCCTGCAGCTTAACGAAAATGTAATTTTGATTGACGCATCGTTTTAGTAAAATTGACTAACTACTCGTAGAGTGGTTAGCTGCAGCCCTTGTGAAAGTCTTCTTTATGTTGTTCTGTGTGCAGGCCCAGCGCACCGGCTGTGTACCATCATGCTGCCGACTGAACCCCAGCTGTGTGATGTGTGGAGGGAGGAGCAGTCCAAGAGAAGACCCCCAGTATGACCTCCCCACCATGGAGAGACTCTCCAGACTGGACCCTGGAGTCCACCCTATCCTCTCCTTCTCAGACGGTGAGCAGCCAACTCACGCACACATGCAAATGCACAGACATACAAACACTATCTCATTTAATCTGGGTATCATTTAATCATATAATGTATGCATCATCTATATGTTCCTTCCATTGAACACATTCCTTTGTTTGCTCTGTGTGCTTTGCTCAAATACCCAAGACTAGTTCAAGCTGTAGTATCGGTTCTGGTTGAGATTCTATATCTCTTCATGGCTTGACTGGTCTGTTTTCTAACGTGTTTTCCTCAGATGTATGTGTGGGCCTCCGGCTGCAACAGGTGCTCAAGAGCCAGTGGCAGAGCAAGGCGTTGGACCGCAGCAAGCCCCTGAAGAAGCTCTCCCTCAAACACAAGCTCTCCTCCTCCAGAGAGAAGCACAAGTTCACAAGCTCACTCATGGCAGTCCGTAAGTACCCACACCAATCACGACCAGTGTCACATCCAGAATAGACCAATCAGAACCTGTCGCTTATCTAAACTAGACCCAATCAGAAGCAGTGTCACATCCAAATTAGACCCAATCAGAACCAGTGTCACATCCAAATCAGAACCAGGGTCTCATCCAAACTAGACCCAATCAGAACCAGGGTCGCACCCAATCAGAACCAGTTTCAGATCTTAACCCATGCTCTTCTGTCTCCAGGTCTGGGTCACTTTAAGAGGCGTTCAGAGAAGGGTCGGCTGGGGGAGGTGGGTCCGGGGCCTGCACGACTCGAGAGCCAGGCTCTCTGTAAGACAGAGCGGCCTGGGCCCTACGACAAGAGCTACAGCCGCAAGAGACCCAGAGAGCGCTCGCTGGACCGGATCGACCGTGAGTCATCCCCACATGTTGCATGTATAGTCATCTAGTATAGTGGTTCGCAAAACTTTTAGTGGTCGAGTTACAACACGATCCACAGAAGAAGTTCAAGGCAAACCAATTTGTCGTGGCAAATTATTACAGGAAAAAATGTGTAGTACACATTATTACTAGGATATTGCTATTAGCAGTTTTATGCTAATATTTCGCACACGGCACACTGTCAAAAAGAGTCACATGGATACAGGCTCATGAAAATAAAATGGCAAATTGTAATATTTGTCAAATATGTATTGAAATGGAGGAATAACTTGCATTACGTGGAATAAATAATAATCATAAATTACATCAATTATGTTGAAAACAATCTACTTTCGATATATTTTTCACTCACTGTCACTGTAACCATTGTCAGGAATATGTATTAAATCTCACACCTAGCCTTGCTGCAAGGCACACCGGTGTGCCTTCACATGCGCGTCTCATAGGAAAGCAATGGGGAAGTGGCCGTCACGTTTTTTAAAAGCTGTTCTGTGTGATTGCTCCTCATGGGATTTAGACTGCACAACATTTTTATCTTTCACGATGGTCACTGTCAAATTAGCCAATTATTGCATCTCAAAAAGTCTTGGTGCGTCTTTGCTTGGAGACGGCACACTGCACGTTTGACGCCAATGCATTCCGTCTTCACAACCTAGCATTCACCTGGTATCAGGGAAGTGGAGTCAAGATTTTATTTGGTAACATCGGTGTAGACAGCATAGGAGTGAGACAGTACAAAAATCGATCGCCGTTTCTGACATTCATACTCCCCAAGATGCTGTACAACTGTCTACGAAGGAAAAATGGTGTTGAAATCGTTCCTTCACTTTTTTATTTTGTCATATGAGTAGGGTTGAGTATCGTTTGAAATATTTCGATTCCGGTTTGATTTCGATTCCTGTAAAACATTACCGGTTCCAAAATCTATACCGATCAACTTTTTTATAGAAATGTCAACACTGATTCTTTGAAAAGTGCCAGAACCAAAATAAAGGCCAAATAACTGATTCAATTGTTGACATTCTTCCATTCTTAATGCTAACTTATTTGGTAAGACATGAGCATCTTAAGGCCCTGACACACCGGGCCGACGGTCGGCCGTTGGCGAAAGTTGGGCCATCGGTGAGCGTCTGTTGCGCTAGTTTTTGCGGTGTGTCCTGCACCGTTGGCAGTAGTCGCCCGGCGGTGGCTTTTCCAGCCGATTCAGCATGTTAAATCAGGGACGGAGGCCGTCGGTGAGATAAATCACTCTGATTGGCTGTTCAGCTTCAGCGAATCGATGCACGAGAAGAGAAACGGAAGTTAGCAAAGCTTGTTACTCGGTCAACATTTTGGTAGTTGCTGACTTGAATTGATCAGCAGGGGCATCAGGGGGAAGGGGGGAGTAGAAGAAAACAATAGGAGGAAAACCGTGAGTTCATTTAGTCTATAATGGAGACATGAAAGCAGATACAAATTCTTTAGTATGTGTTGAGAAAAGCAAACTGGGTTGGTAGCTTGACTGTATCACCTGGGGATTCGCAACATGAGGTTTATTCAGGAACTCAGTGCAACTAAAACATAGCGTACGCAGATATAAGTAGTGTCATCAGATTTGCTTTACGTCAGTTGTTCCACCGTCCACCATTTCACCACAAATTTGTTCCCTTATATTTGTTGTGCAGCCTCAAGTGTTCAATCAAATTGGAGGTATTACTTATACGTAATGGTTTTATTGCACTTGTTACATGTGCTGCTGTGATTTTTTGTTTTGTTTTAGTAAAGCCATACTTTAGAGCGTTTTACTTTAGACATGATGGCTGCAGCTAGGCAGCAGTAGAGAGGAAAGTGCTCTGCAACTTTTCCGACCACAAGAGGGCGAGAGGATTGTTGTGTAACCGAAATGAGGCGCCTAAAAAAATGTAGTCATTCGGTCGGGGTAGAACCGACCATGTTGCCACCGGTACCACTCGGGTCTCGGTACCCAACCCTACATATGAGCATTAGAGAACGAGTAGAAGCCATGAAATGTTTAAAACTCAGGCATCCTTAACACAATTCTAAAAGTTAAGTGAAAATAGTGTGAAGTGAAAATAGTGTCTTCATGTTGCAGATGTGTGTGTGTGTGTGTGTGTTCTGTGTCTCGCAGCATCTCCCAAGCTGTACCTGGACTCTGGCAGTCCCTGCTCTGCGCTGGCCAGCATGCACTCGTCCCTCCACACCTCCCTCACACGGCAGCTTTCCACCTCCTCTGAGAACTCCACCCCTCTGGGCTCCAACAGCCAGAGTGTCCCCAATACGCCTGTAAGACCCACTGAACGCTTTTAAATTAACCGCTGGGATACCTTCTGAATACTGTCAAATGAACTACTGGGTTACGATCTAAACACCTTTTAAATTAAATACTGGGATACATGATCCGAACGATGCACAGTATGGAATCTTTCGGTCGGATTTGCTTCTCAATAGCCGATACCGACACAATAACTTATATTTTCACAATTTTGTATTTTAAAAGGATATTGATATTATAACCATAATTTATGCACACATGAGGATACTGGCTAAAAAGTGGGTTAGAAGATGGATTATTTTGTATTTCATAGTTCTGACCTAACCAAATCTAACCGATGTTGCATATTGTAACCACAATACGTTTCAAAAAATATCTGTTTACGTATGGATGGGGCTCTAGTACCTAGCGGTGTAGCTAAGCACGTATCCAGAAGTTAAGGGTTTATTAAAGAGACTCAGCAAGGTTGTTCCCCTCCCTCAGCAGCAGCCCATCAAGAGGAGGCGAGGCGAGAGCTCGTTTGATATCAACAACATCGTGATCCCCATGTCTGTGGCGGCCACCACCCGGGTGGAGAAGCTCCAGTACAAGGAGATCCTCACCCCTAGGTACGCCTCCTCCTGGTTCATACGCTCACCCTGGGGTCCTGGGAGAGCTCATTCAGGGGCTCTTGGACTGTGGATAGTGTTCTGTGTTTCTGGTTTCCTCTGTAATAAACGTGCTCTTGTGTTTCCTGTAGTTGGCGGGAGGTGGACATACTGTCCCAACCAATGGCTGAGGAGGAGAACGAGACGGAGGTAACACTCCACTGCTAAGCCATCTTTCCCTTGATCTTTTTTCCTTTTTACTCCTGTCTCTTGCTCTCAATTGCTCTGTCTGTCTTGCACACTTTTTTCCCCTGTGCTCTGTCTTACTGGTGTGTGTTTGTGATTTTGTGTGTGTGTGTGTAGTTGGAGGATCTGACCGATGCCGCATTCAGCCAGCTCCACCAGCCCTGTGAGGACCAGGAGAGATCTCGCTGGACCTGGATGGCTCTGGCCCCCGCTAAGAGGAGAGGAAGCAGGTACAGACTCCCACCTCCACATTGCACACTACTCAATCTGATGCTAATAGCACTGTGCTAACTCTAGCGCCAGGCTAAAGGTTGAATCGCACTTCTCCACCGAAAAGCCGCCGTAGTTTTTAATACCAGCAGTTTGCACTATACATATATGAGACTCATATTATTTTACTCATGGTGGTACAATATATCAATGTTTCCAATATATTGAGAAAACGGAGCATGTCATGCCCATATCGGACCATATATGATCACATCGTCGCTTATAAACATCAGTAGTAGAAAAATTGTATATAGGGATGCTAATTCTGACTTATTTCTGTCCAACACTTGTTAACTGGTCATTAACCATTAACTGATGAGAATAAATGTGCTATAAAAGAATGGACAAATGTCTGTGACCCATAAAAAATTGGGAAGGAGGGCTGGCCCGAATCCATACTTTCAAATTTCAAGCTTCCGATAATCGTTACGTTTCCGAAGGTATATTCCAATAGTTAAACACCTAAACCGGGTAATGTCCGAGTTCTGTCATGTATCGACTAGCTGTGTGAAACCTGTGTAAGCATGTTCCCCCAGCATTATTAAATAAAACAGAATGTTACATAGGCTTTTATTACAACTAACTAATGATAATGCACTTGGTTACGATTTAGCATATAGCAGGCTAACAGGCTATCGGTTAGTTTAAAGCGTTCCCAGTGTCAACAAATCTTGACAGCTCCGTCGGTCTTGCCGTTTGTCAAAGTGGTACAATGTACTAGGGGTGTCCCCGACTAAGAATTTACATAGTCGAATCTGATTCGTCAAGTCTTGCCTATAGTCGACTGATTGTCGGATCATGTTTTTTTCTTTTTTTTGCTCAATTGATCCATATTCTCATTTGCGACATTGTGCCACCGAACGGCACCGCAGGTGCGCGAACGGCACCGCACGCAGGTGCGCGCTGGCACGCCACTGTCCTATTTCACAGCGGCGCCGCGCGTCAAGTGCCGCCGAAAAGGCGCTTTTTTCTTTTCTTTTGTTTTCTTCTGGTCCGGAGACGACTATATTCCATATAGTCATGACCCATGGTGGGTCAGACATAATTTGGCCTTGAACTGTGATGTTTCGTGTTTCATTTGTCATATGGTGTATTTCTATAAGGTTCCCTGGGTGTGTGGTGCGTGCAGTAACATCTTACATCTTAACTGTTTCCTCTGTTTTTCCCCTGGCCTGCTCAGGTCGTATAAATCCATTGACGGGCGGACCACACCCCTGCTCTGTGGCACCAACCCCCCCACCCCCCAGCCGGCCTCCCCAGACCCGGGACACTGCCCCCTGCTCCACGAGTACAGCTTCCTGCCCTCCCCCATGAGCCCGGCCAGCCCCGACGCCACCTCCAACCCCCACACCCCCTGCTCCCGAGACTCACACAGACTTCTGTCCAACGAGGACACGCGCTGCTCGACGCCAGACTTCACTTTCGAGGAAAGAGTATGTACTGCCTGTTATATTGTTATGAAGGGGCAGGATTCTGGGGGTGACTATCTGCTGGGAGCACGAGTCTAGTGGTTGGGGTGTTCGACTCCAAGCCAAAGGCTACTGGGTTCGATCCTCAATTTCTACCTGTAGGCCTTGAGCAAGTTGTCCTAATCCCTACCTACAAACTTACCTACCTACAGACTTTTGTGGAGGGTTAATAAGGTTAAAAAGGTTATTTTCCACAAATTCTTAGTCCCAGTATGGCCCAAAAATTCTGTTGTGCGAACGTGAATTTTCATTTAGGAGCATGTGTGCGAGTGAAATTTCTATTTTTTAATCAAAATAAAATGTATCATGTTACCAGCACGATAGGTTTACCAACTGACCAAGAAAATAGCCGCCAATATCACGTTCTAATAGAAGTTGGGAGGTGTAGTTCATTAACCTTTTCCACCCCATTTACCACATTTGAGATTTGTGATGGAACTGCTTGCAAAAATAATCCCAATCCCAATTTAATAATAATTTGAATAATAATGTTTTGAAACTGGACCGTTCACATTGCTGCAATGAGCAGCGCAGTAGAGACCGGGTACTCTAACGTTATGCCAGGAGTTGGAAGCTGGCAATGCACCGGCTCATCCAAAAACAAAACACAAACTCCAGGGACTATATTTCACCCGGAGAGAGACTTAATGAATGATAATGCTGCGTGTTATTATTTCTCCGGTGAGAAATGAGAAACGAGAAAATGTCAATACGGTGATTTTTCCACTTACATTATGATTCTCCCTTAAAAATAGGTTCCTATTACGTCACATGGATTCAGATTTTAAGCAGGAATGTCAGGACGTGATGTAAAGCTGATAACATACTTATACACCTGAACATTAGTGCCAGCTGCCGATGCATTTGTCCCATTCCATGTGTCCATCCATGTTTAACCCCAGAACTGTAGCGGCTCACAACATTACAGTACCGTCGCATACTTTTGCTTTGCTGTAAACAAGAATGCGCACAGAATCACAGTAAGAATTCAAACTCTTGGATGTCCAGGAGACCAAGCTACAAAAGCTCCTGGACCAGTGATATGGTTGTGATTTGAGATTCTGTTTGAGATAATGATGGGCCCTGGTAAAGAGTTATGCTTTATTTATGCTATCACTTAAAGGGACTTGAGGCAGGATTTGTGAAAAAATAAACATACATTTTAAGTTTTTTTAATGATAATGGTGATGAAGCGTTCCAAACCAAAAAGAATGAGCCCACCCACATATCTCTCAGTTGCCTTGAACAGGCTGTGTGCTGCATAATGTATTGCAATTCGGGCCCGAATTTCCCGCGCAGTCCTGCGGACGTG
>JAOPJH010000058.1:11136250-11146627 GCA_027122575.1 Merluccius polylepis
TGTGTGTGTGTGTGTGTGTGTGTGTGTGTGTGTGTGTGTGTGTGTGTGTGTGTGTGTGTGTGCGTGCGTGTGTGTGTGTGTCAGTCTGCAGCGTGTTTGTTTGTGACTTGCATGTGTGTGTGTGTATGTTATTGTGACGGTAACGACAGCAATGTATGTGTTATACTGACTATCTGTGTGTGTGTTTATGTCAGTAGTGCAGCCTTGAGTATTTTAAGTGTCCCCACAATAGCGCCTGTGTGAACGCTAGTGCTGCTGTGCAATTTCATCCAAAGTTTGCACAAAGTTCAAACTACCTTATTTGCTTTGCAATAATTGGACATAGAACTACTCTCATACTATGGAAGCTGTGTGTCTTCGGAAACTTTTAGGCTATTGAAGATCTGCCGTAACTGAGTCAGACTCAGACCGATGAAGCCAAAGGCCACTGACGTCCACACAGCAATCCTACGTGACAAAATAACACTGTAGAAATGATCAGTTGATAAAAACGTGATTCTGCAGCAGTGGTCTTTGCCTGCTATTCAGCTATCCAGGCACGGAAAGATATTGTTCGGAAAACCTAATGATTATCCAAAGCTTGACATTATGTATTGGGGCCAGACCTAGTGTGTGTACCTATATGAGTGTGTGTATCTCTGAGTGTGTGTCTCTGTGTGGATGTCAGACTCCTCGTTCTGTCGGTGTGCTGAGTCCCTCTTGGCTGGGGAATGTGGGATATTTTAGTCATTTCTGCATGACAACTCTAACTTATCCTGCTGTTGTCTGATCACCCCTAACCCCCCACATACTGTCACCACACACCCCTAGTGTCACACACAAACACACACACACACACACACACACACACACACACAAACATATATTCACTTGCATAGACACTCACACAGTCACCACCACGTCTCATGACGAAATGGAAACAGGAGATTCTGTGGGTTTCAATTTTATGAGGAAGCTCTGCTTTCTTTAGAGCCAAGATGTCAGGCGGTCTCCACCATACCCCTGCCATCTCCTCACTCAGGCAGGCAGTTTAGCCTGATGTTATAAAATGTTTGCATTGGTATGCTATGAGGCTAGGCTATGCTATGAAGCTAGTCCATGCTATTAGGCTAGCTAGTGTGGACTGCTGCATATGTTCTGTATGAAACGGTGTCTTCAGTCTAAATGTGTATTTGTATATATGTGTCTTAACTGAATGACCTGTGTTTATAGACATCATGCTCAGCGTCGTCGGCTAATTGCTAACTGTGCTACTTGTTTCTGTGCTACTTGTTTCTATTATTAAGCTTTTAAGGACTGTGGAGACCGCTGCACTGTTTACTGTATGGAACTGTCAACGGTCTACAAGTGTCTATATATGTTCATATACGTTTCTATCTACTTGTCCACACGTCTTTGTGACCTGAATGGCTTGTTCGTGGACATGTTGCCTAGCATTATTGGCTAACCGCTAGCCATGCTACTTTCCTCTGTTATTGATATTAAGCTAGTAGTGCTTTTAAGGACTGTGGAGACTGCTGCACTTTTGCTACTGTATGAAGCAGTGTATAAAACTGTCTGTGCCTGTCTGTACCTGTCTGTAGGTGTTTCTACCTGAATGGCCTGTGTTCATGGACATGTTGCTTAGCCTCGTCGGCTAACTGCTAACTGTGCTACTTTCCTCTGTTACTGTCCCTGGTTCTGTTGCTGATCCTGGTTCTGTTACTGGTCCTGGTTCTGTTACTGATCCTGGTTATGTTACTGACCATGACCCTGTTCCTGTTACTGACCCTGTTCCTGTTATTGATCCTGGTCCTGTTACTGATCCTGGTCCTGACCCTGGTTCTATTACTGACCCTGTCCCTGGTTCTTTTATTTACTCTGGTTCTGTCCCCTGCAGGTCATTACCTGAGGAGCAGGCCAAGGCCCAGCTGGCTCAGTGTCTCCAGTCTCCCACAGAGCCCCTTTCCAGCCCTGAGGCCCTCCGGGCAGAGCTCCACATGCAGCCAGCAGGGGTCCCCGCCTCCGAGCCCCGCAAGAGCCGAGTCCGCGAGCGCCGTCGGGAGGGCCGATCCAAGACTTACGACTGGTCAGAGTTCAGGACGGGCCAGACGACTGACCCCATGGACCTCAGCTCCACCCTGCCTTCCTCCTCCTCCTCCTCCTCCTCCACCACCACTACCTCTTCCTCATCCTACTCCTCCTCCACAGCCTCCTCCCCCTGCTCTACCACCTCCTCCCCCCAAACCTCCTCCTCCGCTCCGCCTCCCCAGATCTCCACTGCGACTGGCATAGATGAGGGAGGCAAGGAGCAAGTGTGCTGCCCGGACCAGGGGCACATCGCCGGTGGTCACGTGCCAAACACGGTCACTGTTACCATGACAACCACGCTGAACGCTGCATCCACGCCTCAGTCGGCTCCGCCCTCCGACCTAGGAGTGATGGAGGTGGACGGCCAGGGAGAGGCGGTCTCAGAAGATGGCTCCAGAAGTGGTGTGGAGCGGGAGGAGGAGCAGGACGAGGATCGCCATGTGGAGATCGAGGAGCAGTGGCATCAGGTTGAGACCACGCCGCTCAGGGAGGAGAAGCAGGTGCCCATCGCAACGGCGACCACCGTCAGCACCAACCAACGCCCTCCACGAGAACTCGCCACTCTGCTCAACAAGGAGGTGGGTTCCCTGTGATCCTACTCTGAAACATTCAAACATTCTAATTTAGAGAAGATATTTTATGGTCAAAAACTGTCTAGCGCGTTCGTTATGTTGACATCATCCTTCATCTTCCATACAACCAAAGGCATCCAAAGTTACAATCTGGTAAGGGTCAGGAGTCAGGTCCTCGGGCCCTCAACATTAATCAGTGTCCCTCAACATTAATCATGTCAGTGTTGGCCCACTTTGGACCAGACCCCTGATATGAGGTTGTGGGAAATTGATGGCATATACACTATAGATATCTTATGGTGCATTTTTGATTAACAAAAAAAAGTAAAGGTCCCGAGAATGTCCCCCATATACAAAACAGCCATGAGGTGTGTTTTAATTCACATACTTCCATTAGTGCACTGTGTACTTACTAGGGCTGTTGGAACGAATTTCGGGAGTCAAATATATATGGAATAGTAAAAAATAATAATACTTATCGAATGCTGAAATTACTATTCAACTATTCAACGTAAATGAATCTCGCCCTTCTCGCCTTGACTTACCTGCATGTGAAAACGAAATGCTTTTGTCACGTCTGATGAGAGGTGATGATGATGATGAAGAAGGATAGTACCATAGTGGTATCTCCTGTGTTCAGCTGGTGTGAGGCAGGATGATGTCATAGTGAGTTGTATGATGTGTCTCCAGCTGGGAGAGAAGCAGAAGGAGTTGGACCGGCTGCAGGAGC
The DNA here is from genome assembly GCA_027122575.1 of Merluccius polylepis. Taxonomy (NCBI): domain Eukaryota; kingdom Metazoa; phylum Chordata; class Actinopteri; order Gadiformes; family Merlucciidae; genus Merluccius; species Merluccius polylepis. Next base: position 11,139,623 of record JAOPJH010000058.1, read on the forward strand.
AGAACCTCCATCTGAAGGAGCAGTTGGATGAGGCACGCGGCCGCGAGCACAGCGCCAGGGAGGGCTATGTCCTGCAGGTACCCACCCCCCCCCCTCAACACACACACACACACACCAGCACCACCAGGGGGCACATCATGGTTTCATCTACATCACAACAAACGATAACCAACATGTCAGGGTGGGTCCAAGGGAGTAGAGAGAGTGACGCATGTTGGGATATGGCATACAGTTTGGTAAACTAGCGCCATCTTAAAGACTTCCAAGATGGTGACAGGGGTTTATGTCATTAATGAGGGCTTAGATTGCAACCCATGTTTAATTTAAAGGTACACTGTGTAGAAGTTCATGGAATCTAGTGGAACAGACTTGGCAGAAATTGAATATAATATTCAAGTATGTTTTCATTAGTGTATAATGACCTGAAAATAATAATCGTCGTGTTTTTGTTCACTTAGAATGAGCCGTTTATATCTACATGGGGAGAGGGTCACCTTCCACATTAAAATCGCTGTTTAGAAGTGTTCCCGCCAGGAACGCCCCACCTTCAAAACTGAATGTGACATTTAGCAGCATAGTACTATTGTGGTGGTGTATTAAAAGAATCACACATCTCTAGAGCAGTTTATGGCATCTGAAAGTGTTTTTTTTTTTTTTAGTTAGAAAGATATTGGATATTCAACAGATATTCACGCTCCGTGATCTGACGTGGGGAACTAAAGACGCGATCACAGTGATTGCGTAATTAAACCGATATGTCTCACATCACAAAATGTTCTGAATGGATATAATATTAAATGGCTGTTTAGAAGTGTATCCTGCTAGCTCTACAACAGTAAAAAGCAGGTAAAAAAACTAGCACCAACTGGCACCTTACAGGCCAGTACAGGCCACCATAGCTTCTCCTATGTTGTTGGAAAGGGAGAGGTGAGGGGGGGGGGGGGGTATTCAGTTGGTTGTAATCTGCAATCTCACCGCTAGATGCCGCTAAATTTTACACAGTGTACCTTTAATAGTTTAATTATTGCTTATTTAAAATCATATTTCCCACAGGTGTTGTATTATTTAATTGGACACACAATAGGACACACATATTTATAAATATAATGATTATTGGATATAATTACACAGTATTTCAATGTCAACTTGTTGTGTGTGGCTGATAAGCTATAACTCTACTAATATGTGTGTGGGCTTGGACTCTGCGTATGTTGTGACTGTGATTTGCATGGTTGTGGTATGTTGGGCATGAGGTTTCACTAATCGGTGAATGGGGGCTCACATCTCCTTGGGATTTGATTGTTTGGGACAGATATTGTCCAGGTAAGAGACTTGATCAACAAGCCTTGCGCTGTGCTTTTTCTCCCTCTTCACCTCTGCTCATCCTTCTACTCTTCTTTCACTCATGTTGTTTTGCATGCTGATTTTTTGCAGGAGTTGCATGGGTTCTGCTACATTTATTTAATTTATTTATGTTTGCATGTCATGTTAGGTTTTGTAGATCTGTATTGCGGAAACAGTTTTGTAGGGTGTTAAAGGCTTTTATTTATAGGATAATCTAACAGCAAATTTAAAAGAAACACAATGGACCTAAACACATCACTCTCCAAACTCCTAATTTTTCGAACACCTCACTCCCCAAACACCTCACTTCCTCCCAACACTTTTCTGCTCAACACCTCACTCCACAAACACCTCACTCCCTTTGCAACACTTCACGTCCCAACACTTCACTACCTAATATTTCACTCTCCAAACACCTCACTCTCCAAACACCTCACTCTTCAAACACCTCACTCTCCAAACACCTCACTCCCCAACACCTCAGTCTGGCTCACAGGACAGTATGGAGGCCAGTTTTCAGGAGACAATAGCATTCATCGCAATACCATGATGAGGAGCACTAAGTAGAACCCATATGCATGGTATTATCTTCAAAATCTCACTGCATTTTAGGCTTAGAGGCCCTTGTATGATGGTATTGTGAGATAAGTAACTGGTAGTTTCGCCACCTCTTTCCACACTTGTGTTTCATGTAGTTGGTCACTATTTTATTTGTTTTGTCCACCATCTTCCACCATCTTCCATCACTCCTGAAAAAGCACAGTGGAAAGCTTAGGATGAAGCTTCTTCATAACATTAACAGAACCTTTTTCCAGTTTAACTGGAGGTGCAAGGAGAATTCCCAGATATTCCTATGTCACCCTCGGAGATGTGCTCGTCCATATGCCCTTGAAAAGGAGAGTGATATCACTAACGAAACTTGTTGTCGTCAATCTTTTCAAGACTTCCACGACCCCCTCCTCCTCGCCACACAGATCGCCACGGCAACGTCCACAAAAGCTCAGCATGCACTCACACGCCGACATGGAGCTCCGGCAGGACGTCATTCTACAGCAGCTCCCCACGTTGAGGAGGAGCTACACCGAGACCCAGGGCTCTGTGGGCCACCATGAGGCCCAGATCCAGGCCCTGCAGGCCAAATTAGCTTCAGCCATGGCAGAGATCCTGGCCAGTGAGCAGGCTGTGGTACGAATGCGCAACGAGCTAAAGCTGGAGCAGGAGCGTTCAAGGGACCACGAAGAAGAGTTTGGCCGCAGTGAGGCCACCCTGCGAGCCCAGCTCCGAGACAATGAGGACAGGCTCCGCGAGGTGGAGGCCAGCCTCTTGGAGAGGAACCAGGTCCTCAGGCACCTGGAGAGGCAGCAGGCTCTCCAAAGAGACCACCAGAGGGAGGTCCAGAGGCTTCAGGAGAGGCTGCAGGAGGTGAGCGCCAGGTTGAATGCCACAGAGGAAGCTCAGGCCCTGAAGGAGGAGCGCCTAAGGCAGGAGCAACAGGGCCTGCAAGAGGCCTATGAGAGGGAGAAGCAGCACTTAACCGGGCTGTTAACAGAGGCCGAAATCTCCCACAAGGAGATGGAGAGTAAATTGTGGGAGGCAGAGTTACAGGTGGAGGCCCTGCTGAGAGGGAGGCGCTCCTCCTGTGGAAAGGAGGGCAGAGAGGAGGTGCTGAAGCTACAGAAGGAGCTTAGCCAGAAGACCAATCTGGTGGACACCTTGAGGGAGAGCATCCATAGGCTGGAGGAGGAGAAAGGTCATCTCACTTGCCGCTGTCAGGAGCTCCTCAACCAGATAGCAGAAGCAGACCGTGAAGTAAACAAGCTGCGGAGTCGCTTGGACACAGAGGAGGCCAACTATTACAGCCTGGAGCACTCCTACAAACAAGCTTCACAGGAGTTCCAGAGCATGGGCCAATTCCTCCGGGAGAAAGAGGAGGAGATCCGGCAGACAAAGGCGATGTACGACAGGCTGGTGGAACGCAAGGACAAGGACCTCAAAGAGGCCTTTGTGAAGATGGCTGCCCTTGGAAACAGCTTGGAAGAGACAGAACAGAAACTGCTTGACAAGGAGGAGCTGCTGTCTCAGATGAGTGACACCCTGCAGGCGCAGGGCGAGCCCTGCAGCGCAGAGAGGGATCTGCAGGCCAAACTGGTGATGGCAGAGGACCGCATCGCAGAGCTAGAGCAGCACCTCAAAACCCTACAGCTGGGCTACGCAGACCTACACATTGAACGCCACAGATTAGAGCAAGAGCAAGAGTCAGCTTACAACACTAATAACGCCACGGGTGGAAAGCAGCCTCTCGGAAAGAGACAGAGGATTCGCTTCTCCAGCATTCAATGCCAAAAGTACATGAGCCTGGACAGCCCCCAGGTGGACAGCAGCCAAGATATTACCCAGGGTACGGGCCAGGAAAGGACCAACTCATCATCCACACATCCTCAGTACAGCAGTGACCCAGATAAGTTCATCTTTATCATACATGCCCTAGAAACTAAACTCATGTCCACCGAGGAGAAGTTGAGAAACCTCACACAGAGGCTTGACGGACAAATCCTGGTCCAATCGGAAGACTCCCCTGCATCTGAGCAACCAGCTAACCAGGAAGTATCCTCTATTGTAGGAGGGTGTCTTATTACTGCAGCTACAGACCAGTATGCCAAGGCTCTAGTGTGTATTGAGACCAGCCAAGAGAAGGTACGCAGCATCCTCTTGGGCTCCAATGAGACCACCGAGTCCCAGCTCTTGTTGTTATCAGAAGTGGAGCAGGAGCTGCTCAATGCAACACTGTACATCAGGCAAGGCGAGAAGACCCTGGAAGAACACTTGCCTCAGTATCCAAATCACCCATCAGACACTGTTGATAGCCAGGATCTAGGGGAGGAAATGACCCTCTTTGCCAAGATGTTGTCTTATGAGGCCCTTGTTTTAAACAAGATGGCGTTGTTGATACAGAATTCAAACTCTGACCTGCTGCAGGGTTTTGATGAAATGCATAAAGAGTTGGAGAAGGTCAAGGCTGCTGATGTAGATTGCTTGGCTGTAGTGTACGCTGATGTTCTGACCAGGAAGTTAGTATTGGAGAGTGCTTTCTGGAAAGATCTGGTGGAGACACAGTGTAAAATACAACAAGCAAAAGATTCAGATTTTGCTAAACCATTAGGGAATGTTGGCTCATCTGATGTTGACATTGACACCACAATCATCTTCAACACCGTTGTCAAAGCGGAACTCACATATTCCATTCAAAATCTCAAACTCCTCTATGAGGACAAATTCAGATCGATTCAACGGGAACTCATAACAGCCCATAATAACCTACAGAAAAGAGACATGGCTCTACAAGAGATCTTTGAAGCTCTCCAAAGCCCTGACCTGAAACACGTCATTAAAGATATCAGAAGCTGCCTTTTCGATCAAAAGAAGCAGTTAGCCGACATTAGTCCTCCAGAACTCGCTCCCTACATGGAGCAGATAGAAATGGAGGAAGCAATAGACCTGGCTGAGGAACTTCTCAACAGACACTTGCCTGACAATCTTCCGTCTTGTACTGTCGGCTCACTGGTGTCCCTGCCCCACGCACAGGCCGCCCTTGCTGCTGAGCTCCTGAAACAGGCTGCGCTTCTCCATAGGTGTTCTGAGGAGATCGGGAGAAGTGGCAGCCATCCAGGACTAGCTAGCCTGATCAGGACCCTTCCAGGTCACCAAGCCTCTCGCGGACTCATCAGCGGATCCCTCTGCATGCGTGAGGCGTTGATTCAGGCCCAGGTGGCCTATGTTGCATGCCGACTCCGAGCCATCCACCAACAGGACCTGAGCCGGTGTTGTCAGACTGGTCAGGACATGGACACTATGGTCCAGGACCACGCCCGCAGTGTCAGTGCCATTCATCAGAGTTACGAGTTGTCTCTGAGCGAGGAACGTCTGGGCTTCAACCTTACAGTGAGCACGCTCCAAGAGGACAACCAAGAACTGAGGAAGGAGCTCAGCGAGAGGCTGAACCAACTCTCTCAGCAGCAGAAGCAGCTCCTGGATCTGGGGCGAGACTTTGAGAGAGAGCAGGTGGAGATGAGGCTGAGGCACAAGAGGGAGCTGAGCCAAGCCAAGCAGAGCTGCGCCACCACAGAGCTGGCCCTGATGGAGGCCGCCACCAACAGCCAGCACAAAGTAGAGGTTCTGCTGGTCGACATGGAGACCATGGCAGAGAGGCAGGAGAAACATGTCAGAAAACTTGAGGAAAAGTTCCAAGATAAGCTCCAGGAGCTTCAGCACGTCCATGAGGAGGAGATACAGAAGTTGCACGCCCATTACATGGAATCCATCCGATGCATCCAAGAGAACCAACAAAACAAGAAGACCCCGGACAGCTCTCCGCTCAGTGACGAGGCCGCCGGCATGATCTTGCCGATGGAGGAAGAGGAGCAGGGGGACGGAGGAGGTGTTGGGGCCAGGGCGGAGGTAGACCCCATGGTGATTCTGAAGGATAGGATCCTAGAGCTGGAGACACAGATGAACGGGATGAGAGAGGAGCTGGACGGCAAACACCTGGCAGGCGACGTTAGCAGCTTGAAGGAGAAATACCAGAGAGACTTAGAGAGTCTTAAGGTTTCTGCTCTTTTACTTTACTAGTTAGTAGTTCGATATTAGACTTGAACACAACCTTTATCTTCAGTGATGAATAGGGGTTTAAAGCTGGAATTTAATTTGGCAAAAATAATTCAGAAAATAATACTTACCACTGTCATCACTGAAGCATTTCCTGATTGTCTAGCTGCATGTTTCACATATGACTAAATCTCCAGTCAGGCGGAAATCCTCATTAGTAACTCTCCAATTGGGTAGCTATGTGTATCAGTTATCACATCAGGTAACAGTCTACATTAGTGTTATTCACAAACACTTCTAATCAGATCTAATCCAATGTGTCGAAAATGTGTGACCTTTTTGTTATTGGCTGCGCTAGCTTGTTGTCTTGCTAAACTATCTTGGCTCTTGATCACCATAGGGTTGCATGGCTTCCGACAGTAACATGACCTTAAAGTTGTTAGCTTAGTTAGTGCTGGACACTGCATGCTCTGAAGTCATGTCGTAAGTTGGCTCATAGCCCAATCACTATGAGCTTATGCACTAGTGATAGCTCTATTACTTTACATTATTTTACAGTACTTTTACATTACTTTCACATTACTTTCACATAACTTAATTACTTTTACATCATTTATAGTACTTTAACATTATTTGAGATTACTTCACATTACTTTTCAGTACTGTCAAACTAAGAATCAAAATATGAATTATATAGCTCGTACATTAGCTTATAGTGTTGTGTGTTACTGACGGAGGTGTTTAAATGCCACCAGGCTACGTGTGAGCGAGGGTTTGCCGCCATGGAGGAAACCCACCAGAAGGTGGTGGAGGACCTCCAGAGGCAGCACCAGAGGGAGGTGTCCAAGCTCCTGGAGGAAAGGGAGAGGCTGCTGGCCGAAGAGACGGCTGCCACCATCTCTGGTGAGGAGTCCACACTAACATCTAGTGATCATCTAGTGAATGTCTAGCATATAACAAATATCTAGAATGCAAAGACCTATGCACTGTCAAAACAGCCGTCGCGCACCTACCGGAAATGAGTTTGCAGTTTGACGGTTCTTCTTCGGTGGTATTTTT
>JAOPJH010000058.1:11516366-11530812 GCA_027122575.1 Merluccius polylepis
TCCTCCTCCTCCTCCTCCTCCTCCTCCTCCTCCTCCTCCTCCTCCTCCTCCTCCTCCTCCTCCTCCTCCTCCTCTTGCCTTGTTCCTTGCCTCTGCTGGAATCCTGAAAACATCTGTAACGTCTTTACCCTCAGCCCTTTTCTCAGCTGTCCGCTCGCTAGTAGTGCACACTTTCTAATTAAAAGACAGGGTTGGGCTCAACATGTTTTAGTATTAAGCCAAAAATACACTGACGCAATTTTGAGATGACATGATGTCAAATGAATAAAAGGCTGTCGACACAGTCGGTGTGTGACATGACTCTGTGGCCGTGCGTGCGTGTACGTTTGCGCGCACATTGATGTTTTTGCAACCCTCCGTATCGAAACAATCGACGGGCGCGGCGCGCGTGTGCAACGGCGTGGAATTTGCCAACGGAGGCGTGCATAAAGAACAAGCCGCGTTCCTCCGCATCAGCGGAATGCGAGGCGTAATGTTTTAATTTCCTGTGAAGGACGGAGGCAGCGCCTGCTCAGTGGAGCAGCGAGCGCCCGCTCCCTCATTACCTGATCAGCCAGACCCCGGGGTATGAGCCCTGTGGCCGCCCGCTTGCCGGAAGAATGGTAATGAGCTGATATCATAACTCCGCACAATGTCTGTCCTCCAGCTTGTTTCCGGCGCGCCCCCCTCGTCTCGTCTCAGCCTGCTTCCCCGGCCCCCAGCTGGCCTCCTCCCGACCTCCTCCCCCCCCCCTTCCCCAGCACTTAATACCAGAGTATGTCAACAAGTACTTTTTGTGTTCTATGGTTCAGGTGGCACCGCCCCATCTCCACTGTGTTGCACATGAAGAGATGAAGCACAAGGCCACTTATTGAAGGGAACACCGGCTCCCTCGGCGCAATAGGGCGGTTCCTGCCGAGTGGCCCTCCATTAGATCGATGGGGGGGGGGGGGGGGGTTCGTGTTCTCCAATGCGGCAACAGCCACCGCTGGTAATTATTGCCGCTGCCCTATGCAGCCTAATGAAGGGAAAACTTTAAATGTCAATGAGTCGTGGATTTAAAATCTATGTTTTTTTTCCCCCCGCTATTGATTCTGTTTTTTTTCGCTCAGCATGTGGGTCGAGCTGAGTGGCGAGGCCCCACCACCCCGCCCCCGAGAGCGGAGGGATTATCGACGAGGAGAGCGCCGAAGCCCATTCTACTCAACACACAACACACAACACACAACAATTAAATTCCATTAATTATCCACGGCGTAGTTGGATCACATCGACGGCGGCGGCGCACCGCTTTGTGTGCTCAAATATAGCGTTAATGAGTGTCAGCTTGATTTCTCACCGTTGTGTTTTATTTCTGCGGTTCCTTCTTCTCACTCCTGCCTGACTCATTTTTGGTTTTCCTCCATGAGCGGTGCACCTGCCTGTCTTTCTGCTGAAACATGCTGTTCTGTCAGGATTAATTACAGCTCCCCAAACGACTCGCTAAGATGGCGTCCCATCAGCCTCGTCATTGGCAGCTGCCTGCCGCTGCCAGGCACTCAGGTCTTCACACTGCAACGCTTTTTGTGGGAGTGGTTGTCATTGTTCACCAATAATCCTGATAATTTGGGGTGTGGGGGGAGAGTGGGGTTTGATGATGTTACTGCTTCTTGATGGCATCTTGTTGGTCCCGCGTATCAAGGTTTACCCTTGGTCCCGCGTATCGAGGTCTGCCATTGGTCTGGTGTCTTGGGTTTTACCATTGGTTCTCTGCCAGGTGTGATGGAGTATGTCATTACTGCAGCCTCCCTGAGCCGTGCTCAGCGGAGTTCAGCCCCCCCCCCCTCCGACACACCACCTCCGCAGCCCAGCTCTGACCCCCGGGTGGTGGGAGAGTGATGGGGGGGGGGGGGGGGCGGGGTACCCTGTGGCAGAGAGGGACACGCACGCATGTGCTCGTGCGCGAGTGAGAGACATCATACGAGAGGGATGACAGGGCTATAGATTTTCTATTATGTACAGTACTATGCCCATTCCACTGTATTACTTGGCTTCTTCCTTTCATCTCTAATCCCCAAGCAGACTTTCATTTTATCGGCGCCATTTGAATATGCTTGTGTAGAAGCGTTCGTTTTATGTCTCAGGTTTTTCCTTTCGTTGAATTGGTATTTGTATATTTACAGTTATGGGTTCTATATATACAAGGCAATTAGGGCTGGGCAATATATCAATAATATATCAATATCGTGATATGAGACTAGATATCATCTTAGATTTTGGATATCGTATTATTGTGATATATAGACTATTTAATTATTGAATTACCAGAAAACATGCTATATTGATATATATATATTATATTATTGGCCAGGTTTTGGCCATATCACCCAGCCCTAAAGGGTGTGCGTTATTGGCAAGAGATAGAGAGGGCGGAACTTCAGAGCATGCTTCAGCGGAAAAAATGTCAGCTTTAGTTAGATGGGTTTAGTGGCGAGCGAGAGAGACTGTGGAACTTGAGGTATATCTGTTACATGTTTTGGATATTGCTTTGTCAAAGTCTTTGTAAAAAAAAAACAACTACATATTTATTCTCCTTGTGTCTTTTATTTTTTTTTCTTGTCATGTTTTTATTTTCGCTCCGGGGACTTATGGCCTACACAACATAAAGAGATCGGAAATTATGTTGCGGTAGACCGGAAAAATGCTACAATTCATGACCCTCTCTTAGACTAGATACAAGGCATCAGTATGTATATCTAGTACAAATGTAGCATCTGTTTAAATATGGATAGAACTGGGATGACTGCATGTATACATGCATGTCACACTTCATACCAGTAGATATACAAACTTGAATCCGGGATTATGAATAACATGTGCAATGGCAGTCAAGAAGCATGTCTAGGCTTACACGGATTACACTGGATCCTGCACAGCAATCAGCCAAACAGCCACTGCTCGCGAAGGGCACGCAGTAGAAGGGCACTCGTCCTCCACTTAAAGGGGATCTTTGCTGATTTTCAACCGACTTTATTCCATTAAAATGTGGGTAGTATGTGCAAATATGTTTACCTTTCCTCCATGTTGCCAGAACCTAGATCTCCCCGCTACTTTTGTCCGCCAGATGACACGTTCGGATGCAGCATATACTACTATTACACGGCATACTACTATTACATTGTAATTATATAAAGCCGGTTGAATATCGGCGAAGTTCCCCTTTAAACGGCACAGGTAACACATCATCACACATGCACATGCATGCGCACACGCACACGCACACGCACACACACACAGGACAATGAAATTAGAGTGTGCAGTACAGGCTCCCACATTGCACTACATTACATTGGACAAGACACTACATTTCACAGTTCAAGGTGTCTACATTGTGTAGGAGAAGACAAGCAGGCTAAAATGTTATACCACCTGTATTTTACTTGGCCTCTCCATTCTCCCATTTTATTGCCAAGGCCAGGATTTTTTTTCTTTTCATCTTTACCGGGAAAGGACCGAAGCTTCTTATCGGTGGATCAGGTCATTGTGGAGGTGAAGTAATTAAAGACATGGAGGAAGTAGGCCAGGGACATTCTCAGGGGAACAGGTTGACAGAGTCAGATTAGGTTATATCTACATCTACATAGTTTGCAGACAGACCTATATTTGCTGCACCCCCGATAAAAAGAAACAATTTTAAAGGTATTTGGGTCATACATATGCATTTAACGTCATATGTCTTAATGGTGCACGCTCTAGTTTCAGGTGCAGCAGGACACGTATTCTTGTCATTTTTCAGTGGAAATGCTCCACTTTGTTTTTGTCGCGCTTCTTATGTTTCTTTGCCTCTTTGCTGTTCTACTTGGAGTATATTATGCCTGTTGATATTTTTAACATAAGGCACAGTAGATGTCAGATTCAGTAGTTGTGTCTGTGGCGGTGTGATATTTCTATGCTTTTATTGTCCTGTAGCTGTAGTTGTGTGTAATAGTATTGTTATACAATATAGATGATTGTCTAGTGCATGCCCAGCATTTGCAGTAATCATTGTGGGAGGATATACCACACTGCGGCGGCAGTGTGTTTTGCACTTTATAATGCTTTATCTCCATTTCTTTTATTTTGATTACTAAATAATAAACAGGGGAAACATGGAAATTGTTATTTGAACATGCTTGTCATGCCGGTGTCGTGCCAAAAAGTGATTGTCTGCCAAAAATTGATTGAAGGCCAAATACAGTTACTCAAAAGTGATTTCTGCCCAAATATGACTTGATCTCATTCATAAGCTTCATAATATAAACACTAGAGCTCACAGGACACCTTGGAATTCTTTTAAAGGACCATTACAACACAAAATAGGCATTTTCACCTGCCAAAAATTGATTGAAGAACAAGCGTTAAACTTTCGAAGACACGTGCCTTTGCTATAATTACATTATAATACACTGGTGTGTATCTGCATATTATGGCTGTTTAATCCAGAGAAAAGCAGACGTTTTTACGCTACCGCTCAACGGGCTGCTGTGCGCGCTCCCGCGGCCTGAAATCAGATTCTGGCAGACAATCACTTTTTGGCACAACACCGGCATGCTGTAAGCACACAGGGGCAGCATTATGCCAGCTTTGTTTGGTTGTGTGTAAAAAGCAAAGCTAGCATAATGACGGATCTTCTATACATCTCTGTAAAAAAGGGGTTACTGTAACACATCTTACTGCCACCTTAGTTATCTTTCAGCCTGAATGAAAGTACATATTATATGTGTCATCTGTGTAGTATATGTGTGTAATATGTGATGTATGTGGAATACGTGTTATATGTGTAATAAGTGTGATATATGGAATATGCGTTTTCTGTGTTATATGTGTAATATGTGTTATCTATGTTATCTGTTATATGTGTTATCTGTGCTGAGATATGGGATTCCTCCCCACCATTAGCAATTTGCTGATGTTGGATTATCTGAAGAAAAGCCAAAGGACATTAACTTGTTGTTCTTCAAATGGAAGCTAGCATACTACATTAAAGGTGCTGTAGGTACGATTTGAGAGTTGTAAAGAGAGAGAGAGCAGAAGACAGCAAGGTTTTGAAACTAAACAACCAAAACAATTGTCCCCTCCCTATCTGCTCCCTCCTTCATACGTTCTCCACCATTAAGAAGTATATTTTACTAATCTGTGTTTGACAATTAATGGTTTCCCCAAACCAATCAGGGAAGAGATGCCCTAATTGGTCAGAATTAGCAGAATAGAGGCAGGCGCAGTCAACTCAAAATAGATATTCTCACAGCTCACTCACTAATATGGCTATGCCATTGTTAACATATTACACTAAATAATAGCTGTTAAATCTTATCTATGGCACCTTTAAGCTCACACCACTTCAATTCAGGTTTGTCTCTTAGTACGCATTTAGTCTACATCCACACTAATACGTTTTCGGTTTTACGTGGCAGTTTAAAACGAAAATGATGTCTGTCCTCAATTGTGTTTCAGAAAGAATCCCCATCCATAATCCCACGCCTGAAAACGCATATCACATGACCATTCACATACACTGGGCATGCGTGTGCCGGTATAAAAAAGAAGCAGATTGTATACTCTGCCGTTGGTTGCTTAATTGCAGAAAATACGACAGAAAATACTACGAATCAATGCCTGTAATTTGTTATCCATGTTGAATTAAACGCCTCGAGGCTGATGAGGTTTGTTTTCTTACTGGAAAGGGTCACGTGATAGGGGCGTGACAAATCAGGGGAGGACACGGCATGACTGATAAGACCCAATCAGGAAGTGAACGTGGGTCTCTGCGTCATCAATCTCCAAAAATCTCCATAGCCACCCATCCTGACTGAAACGCAACCCCGGATTATTCAGAATTAAACAAGGTCAGCAGTGTTTTCAATAATCTCCGCTTTATGGGTTCTAAAACGCCGGAGTAGTGTGTACAACAGGCGTAAACGTAGCAAAAGTTATGCATTTTAAGACAAAACTGTATTAGTGTGGATGTAGCCTTAGTAAGACTCAATTCAAAAGGTTTAGCAAAATTCAATATGCTGAGCAGTACAAACTGTAGCCCAGCTCTTCAGTTTAACTGAATACAAAAGAACAGTATTCCATATTATTTCATGCTCGGTTACAGTGGATCATTCTTGTGAAAGCCAACTACTTTTCTCTGCTGAAACTGAGGCTTGTTCTTTTTACGTTTATTCCACTGGCACATCAGGATGTCCCGGAAGGTGCTGCGAAACGTCTTGTTACACAGGGCATAACACATGGGGTTGACGGTGCTGTTGACATAGCATAGCCAGTACCCCAGTGCCCACAGTGTTTCAGGAATACAGTCCTGACAGAAGGTATTGACCAGTACCATAATATTGTAAGGAGTCCACGTAATGATGAATGCAAATAGGATGGCACTGAGTGTCTGTGCAGCTTTCTTCTCGTTCACCTTCTTCTCGTTCTTGCGCTTGTTGAGCTGCGTCTTAGCCTTGGAGGCAAATCGCTTTGCCATCGTTGCGTCTTTAATACTGATACCTGGTTGATATTCAGTGTTATATTTGTCTTTACTTCCCCCTGACTGTTCACAGTTTACTCCATCTAGTGAGAGTGACAGCAAAAGAGAGAGAGAGAGAGATAATAAAATATAAAATATGTTTAATGAAAGAAATAGGTCCTTATGCAATCTTGTATTAATTATGATTCATATTACTATAATGTTCAACCTTTGGATGGTCTTGATGTACCCTCTTCTGTCCGACCTTGGTTCTCATCATCTCCTGAGCCTTGCAAAAAAACATCTGCCACAATTGAGTAAATGGCTTCAGTCTTTCTCTTCACCTCCTCCTCCTCCGAGTCTGTAATGTTGTCATTGTTGTTACAGCCCTCACTGCTGCTGCCCTCGGTCTCACCAATAAACTCACCAACAGTCGTTGTGGTGCTGGACCTCTTTGAGGAATGACAGATAGGCAGCATTAATGAGAGCCAAAAGTTGAATCTCCGCCTGTGGCTCTCTACAGTATGCTTGCGACTGACTGCAGCCGCCTGGCTCGGCTCATCACCACTGTAGTTATGGAGATTGTTTATCTGAGTGAGAGTGGCAGCGGACTCATTCTGACCACTGTTCCCAGTGCTGCCAGTGGCACCAGTGCTGCCATCTGCTCGGGGTTGGCTCTTGCCTGAACCAGACCAACGGAGACCTGCCAGATCTTTGGCTCGGTTTTCAGTTTCCTGGTATATCTTCCAGAATAGGACTGACATTATGGTCACTGGCAGATAGAAGGCTGCGATGGCAGTGCAGAATGTAATGATTGGCTCAGAGAGAAACTGGATGTAGCACTGGTTGGGCTGGACAGTACGCTCACCGACAAGGTACTGCCAGAATAAGATTGCTGGGGCCCAGAGGATGAAGGAGATGGACCAGGCTAATCCGATCATGGTCATGGCCCGCTTTGTGGTCCTTTTGGCCCGGTAGGTCAACGGCCTTGTTACTGAAAAGTACCTAAGATCAGGAACGCAGATTAATATGAAGCTTGTTTACAAAAGTGACATGCATTGTGGTTTCCTAAAAGGTTAGACTTTTTTTGACGGGAACATCTTTAGTGACACTGTTTAATATTGGTTTATATCATTGCATCTGCATCGCATACATTTTACAATATACATGCAATATTATTTTCTACCAAACAAATAGTCAAATAGTTGATGGCGGAAAAATATGATCATGGAGCATGTCTATGTGCAAATTAATCCAAAGAAAACAAAGGACAAAGTGTGTACCTGTCAAAGCTAATGACCAGCAGGTTCATGACTGAGGCATTACTGGCCACATAGTCGATGGCTAGCCACAGGTCACAGATCACCGGCCCCAGAGCCCACTGGTCCATGATGATATAGGTTGTGTAGAGGTTCATCGACAGCGTGCCAATGGTCAAGTCAGCGAACGCCAGACTGAGCAGGTAGTAGTTGTTCACGGTCTTCAAGGCCTTGTTCATTTTAAAAGACACCAAGACGAGGATATTTCCAATTACGGTGATGAGAGACAGAGAGACTGTGAGGCAAACAATGACGATCACCTAAATGAAGGCGAAAGAAGAAGGGGAAAACATCACATTTGTAGAACAGCAGTTGAATGCATTTTGTTATGTGCTGTTATGTGCTGCTGACATTAGAATAACAGGATCTCGTGAGGATGACAAAGTGCATGGAAAACAAGACTAGGTCAAAACCTAACTAATCCTAAAACCTGAATCCATCTCGCTTGATAGATTCAGAATGTACGGCAGTCAATAAACAGAGCGCTTGTAAATGCTCTCTGAGGACATAAAGGTATGTTATTTCCACACCTCCCATGCATAGTCTATGTGAGCAGCACTGCAATGCATTCTGGTAGCGTGGTGTTGAGTTTCAGCACGGGCTGCTGCCCACCCAATGGGGAAACAACAACAACCACGTCATCACTCACTCCGACCAATGGTGTAACTATCACTCACTCAGTGACTCACTCACTCACTCAGTGACAGAGCATCACAGATATAGGGGTGGCCTGCCGGTCAAGCAGTGGATACCTGCAAGATAGTATGCCCCCCCAGCGGGTCGTACTCTTCAGTCGGATAGGTTGAAGTCATGTTGACTTGGGAGTGGTTCATGTTCCCGCCCTGGCCCAGATTAGAGCTGCCACTATTCTGTTCCCATCCACTAACAATGTTGAGTACCTCGGAGGACTCATGGGATGACTTGCCTGAAATTGGAATACAACAAATGTTAAAATACATCAGAAAATCCAAACATAAAAATAAACCGATTAATTATGATACAGAAAATCACATGTAGCCATTTGAGGTGGACCCCTACCTCAACAAAGCACTATGAAAACCACCTTTGATATGGGCGATTCTACTTGAGTTGGTGCAAATTGCAGACCACCACCAAAAAAGGATTTTAAAACTATTACGTGTTTAGACTTTAGATATTGATTATGTTATAAAAAAAATATTTACATACAGTAACAGTATACACATTTTCAAAATATTACACCCCCCAATTTCAACAAATTCTATAAGAATCACATATGTTAAAGATAATACCCATAATGACATTTATTCAAACAATTACTAGCTTGTTAAAAAACAAACAAAAAAACCCCACAATATCTAACTATGATATTACTACAAACATTTTAAATGAAATGTGCTCACACTGCCACTAGCTATTGGTACCATGGAGCCCAACCATCTAGTGGAGTATCAGCCAATGCTTTAAATAATCTAGTCAGTTAGTGTTATATTAAACCCCTGCTTTGGGTCAGCTACACTCACTCTGTCCCACACTAGCCAAGTGACACCTCACCTAAGATTCTGGATTTTGTCGTAATGTGACTAGCAATTGCTTTTGATACTAACGCCACAGTATCAAAAGCATTTACAATTGCTATTACACAAAGTTTGTACACAACTTCATCCACGACAAGTTGTCTGAAACAACAACATGCACTGATAGCAGATGCCTAGCCCCTGGTTGCTTTAAATTGGGGCTTTTTGGCATGTTCTCATTAAACTAAATATATCATACAATTTCAATGAATTAGCAACTTTTCATTATTTATCTTCAATTTGGCTTTCATTTCTTCAATTATGTCTACTGCATTCCTAACCATTTCCAGAAGTTGGAGCCTTCATTTCCTTCCTACTGTGTTTTTGATTTCACTAGCGAACAAAGTGTTGTTTTGATGAGTCCATATTTGTAATTGTTCATATCAGCAATAAGTAATACTGCATTTTCCACATAATTACCAAAAGAGCTGTTAGTGAAGAAGAGACTTTGCTCAACAGTGGAGTTGAAACTCATGGCCGCCAGTGCTCATAGTCTGGGGGAAAATCTAAAGAAAGTAGTCGAATAAATGGTATGGGTCAAACACAAAACACATCAATACATACATACTAAGATACTGTAAATCTATATCAGAGTAAGATTACACTGTTTATAAGTTACAATGTCAAAAGTCATTTTAGAGCTATTTTATTCAATTTGAAGTAAATGGAGATTCAGATTTTACACTTCAAGGCCTATAGAGACATGAAGATAAAAGAAGGATGGAGAAAAAAGTATAACCAGCTAGAGAGAATGAAACAAATGGAGTGATTTGGAAGAGAGACAGATATGGACAGAACGGGGGTGCAGACAAAACGAATCCATCTCAGATGACCAAACATCTGAGATACATTTTTAGATCATTCTCTATTTCCTGTCAGGAAACAATGGTACGAGATCCTTGGAGAGTTTTTTTTAATGTTGTGAAAATAACTTTTCGGCCACCATTCCGGTAGCAAAAAACACTGTTTGCCGGAGGCAGGTGTCAAAATGTGATGTATGTTTTAAAATACGCTTGGATTATACTCTTGCAGAGAGTGAAAAATATGCCAGACCAAAGTAGCCAACCTCCACTCATGTGCATGCCAAAGCCAAAGTGACAAACTATATCAACAAAGTGTACCATCATTCTTTGCTAGTGTAAGCATGTACATGTACGAACTTTCTCAAGAGGAAGAAAAGTGTTGGTTAAATCCTTTCATAGAGACTTGCTTGGTTTAAAAGGTTTTTCAAAACACGCACTTGTACTTGAGTTTTTCTTTGGACACAGTAATTATGTAGTAATTTAGGATGTGTGCAATCTCAGGCAATCCGTAAACTGTTATGCCATTGAAATATTTAATTTATTTCTAATATATGACTAGACTCCAAATCAAAATCTCAATCCTGAGAAATTTTATTGCGTCTGTGCAGTTTAAACAAAAAAAGAAGAATTACTGACACTGCTGACAATTGAATACCTTCAAAATGTGACAGCAGCCTATCACTTCAAGGTATCATTAACCCTCTTAATGTATAAAAAGTGTATGTCTCTTTGACAGATTTCAATTTTATAAACTCTTGCTTTGTAACCTCACACCACACACAGACACACACAAAATACACACCACACAAATTCTCCTTACAGATTAAAGTAACATGGTTTAGTTGTACTTTTGATTCTAGGAGTTTGTTTACTCCACAGATTCAGGTTTGTCACCCCGTGTGATCAAGGTGAAGGGTTCTGCTAAGGTGGAATAAGAAACTTCCCAGATGGGGCACTTTCTACTTAATTTAGTAACAGCTGTTGCAACACACAGTGCACATGTAGGACTATGTGTACATAAGGCAGATTTGATTTACTCGTTAGTGGGGACAGAGAGAGGGGGAGATCTGGAGGTGTCTGTATAGCCCTCTGGACACTGAGGAGTTTTGTATTCATGAGACTTCTTCCTGCCAGATGACTAAATTCACTCAACAGTGTTTTTCAATCTTAATGTTATCTATGACATATGAGTCTGGCTTTCTTTAGTTATTTTCTAGGGAATACAAAATCCCGGATCTAGCAGTCCTATGCAAAACTTGGAGAGGGGAGACAGCACACAGCCTTGGCCAGAAACCAAAAACTAACAGGGGCGGAGTTAAGCCTTGTTTCCTGTTTCTTTACGGCGATACCGAACAGAATGGATGAAACTTTCAGAAGAGGATTTTAGTTATTGTATTTCTAAAGTCTACACTGTGTTTATAATCTTTACAGACACTTTTTCTAAGAACGTTGGTGTCCGGACAGGATGCTTTAGCTTTACTTCCCACTGGGAAAGTTTACTAGTACTGGCCGAGTTTGGGTTTGCTGTAAGTCAATTATGTGCTTACAGATCCTAGCGTCGAGCAACATGTTGTGTCGAAACAATTATGAAGTGAAAGAAAGTGAAACGCCTCATTCACCCAGATTTGGCTAGTCTGCTATAATCGTATTGTCAACACATTTTCACAATGGACAAATAGTCATTTTCAGGCCACATCTGCAGTCTCCTCTATTTACTGTGTGATAATTACCATATTTGTGTGATAATTTATCCATTATGAACAACATAAAATGATTTCACAGTTTGTCATTGTTTCAGTTTGTATCCATACATTGTTGTAGAAAAAAACAACAATGTTGGAAAGGTCTATCAAAGAGGCTATCAAGCTGTTTTTGGACAGCTCTGGATCTACTTTTAGAGAGGTGGTAACTTCAATCATTACTAATAATAACTAGCCTTTGTGGCAGGGGGAACACCACCAAAGCGGGACACAGATAGGCCTTCAAAAGATGCAAAAAAGCCACCATAAATGTCTTTTAAAACAAAAAGTTTCTTTCAATCAAAACTTTATATAAAGTACTAGATAAACTGATCTGGTGCATCAGGTGGGCGGAGTGCAGCTTCCCCAAGCGGTTTCTTAGTCCAAGTCTGTAGAGAACAGTAGGGGATATTGCTCTGCATACCTCCATCAACTAACCTCCACTCCTTGGCTGTGCTGCTCTTAAAAGACAATACCAGTCTGGGTGATCAAACCATCGTAACCGTCTCTCCTGGCTTCACTAAAACATGCGTTAACAATATCATTTGTTAAAATTATTTCTATACCGATACTGCTGGAGAGCATTTAGCATGTGCGTGCCTGCCACAAATGTATGTATATAGTGCTTTGGTCTTAATAGATAAGAGTACTTGTATGGCTATTCACTTTTTTATTGTCCACAAAGTCTGTACTGACCAACGCACCTTGATTCCAAAAGACGAAAGTGCTATATTACCTTGGTTTACATTTGTGGCAGGCGCGGGCACGCTAAATGCTCTCGGTACAAGGAAGTCATTTTGACAAATTATATTGGTAACAAATGTTTTAGTGAAGTCATTATGATGGTTTGACGGGTATTTTGCCTCTACTGAGCTACAACACACTTCTGGAGCTTCTCCGCAGCTTCTGGAGATGATCAGGAGGCAGGTGTGCCTTGTGACAACAGACCTTTGACAGTCCACAACAGACAGGCCTTCTGACTGTCTACAACAGACAGACCTTCTGACCGTCCACACCAGACAGACCTTCTGACTGTCTACAACAGACAGGCTTTCTGACTATCTACAACAGACAAGCCTTCTGACTGTCCACAACAGACAGACCTTCTGACTGTCCACAACAGACAGACCTTCTGACTGTCCACAACAGACAGGCCTTCTGACTGTCCACAACAGACAGACCTTCTGACTGTCCACAACAGACAGACCTTCTGACTGTCCACAACAGACTGGCCTTCTGACTGTCCACAACAGACAGACCTTCTGACTGTCCACAACAGACAGACCTTCTGACTGTCTACAACAGACAGACCTTCTGACTGTCTACAACAGGGATTCTGACTGTCTACAACAGACAGACCTTCTGACTGTCCACAACATGGCTTGTGACTATCCACAACATGGGTTCTGAGAGACAGGTGGTCTCTGTCCATGGTGCTGGTGTGTTGAATAGACCGCCCGTCCACCTGGCGGGGTGATACTATCCTGGGTTGCTGGGCTATGGCAACACACCATGTATTACTGATTCCAATGGCTCCTATGCACTCTTTCCAATTGATGTTTTTTCTAACTAGGTTATGCAGCAACACTATCACTTTTTGTAGCTACTCCAATTTTGATAATTAGCTTTGAGTGTTCTCAGTAGGGCTGCCCCCGACTAAAGATTTTCTTAGTCGACTCTTAGTCGCCATTTCAAGCCGATTAACGGCATGGACCATGCAGTTCTGAATGTTGTCGGAACAACCAGGAAGGAGACATTCAACACTTTTGATAATTGTATTTATACACCAGATAACTGCACACAATTTTTTTTAATTGTGTGTGTATTGTTTGTTGGTATTGTTTCGTGTCCGGTGCGTGTGGATGTGTGGCGCTCCTTCGGGGAACGGTTCATGTTAATAGCGGAGTCCGGGAGGGTTAACCTTCGCAGGCGTAGTTACGAGGCATGTGTGACTATCGTCTTGTGTTTAAAAATACAAAACTGTTTTTTAAAGTTAGAAAGATATTTGATATTCAACAGATATTCACGCTCCGAATTACAGCGATCAGACACGGGGTGTAGGCCTACACCTGCCCAGGTGTATACCTACCGAGGAGACGGTCGGGCATCAGCACTCCTATCTATAGAGCCATCGTTTGGTCAATATTTCTGCTGCGATGCAAGATGCATCGATGAGTTAAATCAGGGCTTGTTGCGACCATGGATGTATTCAGTTGCGATGCTTGTGGCGTGTTATTTTTATGTTTTACTTTTTGCGCAACTAATGAAAACTTATTCGACTAAGCCTCTGTCGATCGACTAAGGGTTGGTCGACTATTAGGGGGCAGCCCTTGTTCTCAGCCTCACTTGTTAGTTGCTTTGGATAAAAGAGATTGGTGTAAGCAAATATTACGTGACGCCATCTGCAGGCCAAAAGAGCACAATGTATTCCATTTGCCGTTTCCTTAATTATTCTATTTTTAGTGGTCTGGATTTTCCTTTGGCAATTGTAAAATTTGACAGTGTGGCAGGGTTGCTCCTCCACACGCCACCGAAGTGGCTTTCCTTGGGCTCCTCCGACACAGGACACGGGTAGATG
>JAOPJH010000058.1:11696122-11708520 GCA_027122575.1 Merluccius polylepis
TTATCCCGCCCACACTGCCAATGGAGCAATGCCAGACCCTACATCTTTCTGATGTGGGTCTGGCTTGCCAGGCTAATAAACACCCTCTCCTCTGTTGACAGTAGTCATAGCGACCTCATGCTGCTACTGGCACCGTGCTACCCATCCCAAAAATGGCGAAAAGAAAGGCAGAAAACAGGAGCTTTCTGGACAGGTGGGAGGCAGAATATCTGTTTACATATGTAAAAGACAGACCTGTTTGACTTGTATGTGGAGCCAACGTGGCTATAACCAAAGAGTACAACATTAGAAGACAATATGAAATGAAACACCACGACAAGTACAAGGACATGGACATGACTCAAAGGTGCCAGAACGTAGAGGAGATGAAAAGAAGTTTGGTTTCACAACAGACTATGTTCAAAAAAGTAATTTCACAAAGTGAGGCTACTGTAAATTGTGGCAGCAGAGATCGCAAAATCAGCCCGGCCTTTCAATGAGGGAGAGTTTGTGAAAAGTGCATGATGAAAGTTTGTGACCTTGTGTGCCCAGAGAAAAAGCAAGCATTTTCAAATGTGGGCCTGAGCAGAAACACAGTAGCTGATCGCACATGTGATTGTTGAATTTCTCCCTTGCTGTGGATGAGAGCAGCGACACATCTGATACTGCCCAACTGGCAGTCTTCATCCGTGGAGTGGACTCAAATCTGTGTGTTACGGAGGAACTTTTGGGATTAAAATCAATGCATGGCACAACCACGGGAAAGGAAATCTTTGAAGAGGTTTCTAAATGTGTAATTGAAATGAAGCTGACTTGGGATAAACTTGTGGGTGCGCCAGCGATGTACGGTCAAAAGAGTGGACTGGTGGGCAGGGTACGGGTGAAGATGTGGGAGGAGAACTGTGTGGGTGAGCTAATCACTTTTTATCACTGCATTATATATCAAGAAGAACTGTGTGGCAAAGCCCTAAAGATGGAACATGTTATGACCACAGTAACACGAGTAGTTAACTTCATAAGAGCCAAAGGACTAAATCACCACCAGTTCAAGTCTCTTTTGGAGGAGTGTGGTTCGGAATACGCAGACGTGCCTTATCACACAGAGGTGAGATGGTTAAGCTGAGGAAAAGTACTGAACAGATGTTTCGAGCTCCATGAGGAAATATGCCAGTTTCTGGAAAGCAAAGGGAAAGACACAGCAGAGCTCCGGGAGCAAAAGTTTCCGTGTGAGCTGGCCTTTATCACAAGCCATCTTGTGACATCACAAGCCATCTCGATGCGCTGAACCTGCAGCTTCAGAGGCGGGAGCGTATCATCACAGACATGTACGCTGCATTGAGGGCTTTTTAAAACTAAATTGTGCCTGTGGGAGAATCAGACGCTGCAAGGAAACCTGGGCCATTTTCCCTGCTGCCGAACAATTAAAACGCAGATCTCTAATGCCGTGTTCCCATGTGCAATTTGCTGAAAAACTCAGCGTACTCGGCGCCGAGTTTACCCGGCAATTTGCCGTCTTTGATGTCCAGAAATGTAGGTTTGAGCTGCGCAGTAATCTGTTTGCAGTTGACGTGGAAAACATACCCACCAACCTCCAAATGGAGCTGATTGAACTCCAGTGTAGTGACACGCTGAAGTCAAAGTATGATGCTGTGTGTGCCGCACAGTTTCCACATTTCATCCCTGACACAATGCCTCAGCTCCGCACCCAAGCTGCTCAGATGCTCTCCATGTTCGGCAGCACTTATCTATGTGAGCAAATGTTCTCCTCCATGAAGATGACCAAAACATCTCACAGGAGTCGTCTGACAGATGAATACCTTTGTTCGATCCTGAGGACATCCTCAGCTCCGAGCCTGAGCCCAGATATTGATGAACTAGCATCCCAGAAGAGATACCAGGTCTTTAAGCACTTGCTAGTCCAAGGCATGGTCTTGAATGGTTGCACGTTCATTGAAGAGTATTATTATTAGTCAATTGGTTTATTATTGTTTTATTTTTAAATGTATTATCCTGTGGAAAACGACTGTTCAATTTAAATTTAAAGAAGGCTGCAAATAAAAAAAGAGGCATACGATTTTTATCTAAGAAATAAATGCCATTGATGTGTTTTTTTTAAATTTGAAAATCGATGTGTGCAATATTAAGTTATATCAAGCTTTGCTTGTTCCATATTGTTTGAACTTGTTTAAGTCCATTTTTTCAATAAATATAAATGTTGGCCCGCGACATTGTCCAAGTTTTAAATTTTGGCCCACTGTATATTTGAGTTTGACACCCCTGCCCTAAAGGATTGTCCACCAACCCCGACCACATGTACCTCTCGGCCACTTAATTAGGGACCGAGCCAGTAAAACTGGAAGGTCCCTATTGAAATTGCTATATATATTATTCTTATTTTTCTGCGCTTTGACAGCATTTTTCACTACCTCAACATATACGAAGTCTTTTTTATTTGGCAAAGTTTTCAGGGCTGGTGAAAAATTAGATATTCTATGCGTCACTTTCATGTTGCACACTAGGAAGACCACTAGGTGGCGCTGTTTTTTAGCAAAATCCGTAACGCTAATAACTCCTGCATACTTTGTCGCACAATCAAAAACCTCATATCCACGCTAGAATTGTTTTCCCGCTAAAGTGCAAAAAGTCACCAAAAACATTTTTTGTGCACTTTTTTACCATTCTCACAAAACTTTACACGTAGCATCTGGAGACTGTCCCATGAAAAAAAGTAATTGAAAGTATTTTGATATTTCAAAAAATAATCGCAGTATAACATTAAAAATGTGTACATTTTACGTCAAAAAAGCAAATGGACTATTTCTCCACATTGGTATGTCTGTTCGACACCAAACTTGGGTCAATAGTTCCTTATGTCTCCAATAAGCATGGTACAAAATTTCACAACTTTTGCGACTCTACGTCACGTGGTATTTTTTTCCCATTTTGTCTGTTCTGCTTCAAAATTGGTCACTACATTCAGAAGATGGTGCTGAACAAATGTTGTGCTATTTGCTACTATACTTAAAAGAGCGTGTCCGTGGCGTGTCGTCAAAGTAACCATTTTAAATCGAATGTCAAACTGGGATGCGATTTGTGCCATTCCCTAACCCTAATGTTAGCTAAAATGACTCTCGCTGTGAAGGCCCCAGTCAACCGCACACTGCATGGACCGCGACGGACGAGAACCTGTCGCGACACGATCCACGACACACCCCGATGGACTCGGCAAGGTCCCACCCACAGCTCCTTGGAGCTTTAATTAGGGACCAAGCCAGTAAAGCTGGAAGGTCCCACTTGAAATTGGTCCATTTATTATTATTATTATTATTAGGGACCGAGCCAGTAAAACTGGAAAGGTCCCTCTTGAAATTGGTCTGTTTATTATTAGGGACCGAGCCAGTAAAACTGGAAAATTAGTCCTATTATTATTTGGCGCTTTGCCGGCGATTTTGACCATCTCAACGTATACTTTTGACAATTTTTATTTGGCAAAGTTGTCAGGCCTGGTGAAAAGTTATATATTCTATGCGTCACATTAATGTCACACACTAGTCGATCAAAAACCTCATATCCACGCGTGCGGACAATAGAGCTGCACCTCCTCATATAGGCCACGCCCACTTCCGCCTGGAATTTTTTTTCGCTAGAGCGCAAAAAGTCGATCAATGCGCCTTCCTCTGATTCGCACCAAACTTCACATGTAACATCTGGAGACTGTCCCATGAAAAAAAGTAATCTGAAGTATTTTGATATTTCCAATAATAAGCACGCTATAAATATTTTAATTTGTGTACATTTTACGTCAAAAAAGCAAGTGGAAAATTTCTCCACTTTGGTATGTTTGTTTGACATCAAACTTTGGTCAATAGTTCCTTATACCTCCATAAAGCATCGTACACAATTTCAGGCCATCGCCACTAGGCGCGCTCTTTAAAATAAACAAGTTTATATCTCCACATCGGCAAGTGCGATTTAAACAAAACTTGGTACGATGATAGCCCATGGCCCCCTGAGGCTCATGTCAAAAGTAGAAAAAAAACTGCCCAAAAGGAGAAAAAAAACTGCCCAAAAGGAGAAAAAAAATTGCCCCGGCACCACGTTTCACAGATATGTATGAAACTCGGTAAGACCTACAAAAAAGCCTCTTGGACCCATACCCCAAAACCCACCGGAAGTCAGATATTTTCATTTTAATTTCCCCCGCCTATTTGAACAAAATCCTCCCAGGGGAGTTGTCGCTTGGGCTTTTTTAAATATGTTCAGGAGATGGAACTTGAGAAAAGTTGTGCTATTTGCGACTATGTCAAAGGGCGTGGCCGTGGCATGCCGTCAAAGTCGGCCATATTCAATAATGTCGTCTTTTTTGCTGTTGTATTTTAACAAACTCCCAGGGGATTTGTTGCTTGGGCTTCAAAATTCTTCAGTACACTCAGGAGATGTAACTTGAGAAAAATTGTGCTATTTGCGACTCTACGTCAAAAGGCGTGGCAGTGGCGTAACATCAAATTTGGCCATTTTGAATTCTGTGGTATTTTTTTCCGTTGTTTGGGAACTCACTCCTCCCAGGGATTTTGTCCCTTCTGCTTCTATAATTGGTCAGTACAGTCAGAAGATGGTGCTGAACAAATCTTGTGCACTTTGCGACTCTACGTCAAAGGGCGTGTCCATGGCGTGCCGTCAAAGTTGGTTCTGTGGTCTTTTTTTCCATTGTTTGTGGACGAACTCCCAGAGATTTTGTCTGTTCGGCTTCTAAATTTCTCAGTACACTCAGAAGATGTAACTTGAGAAAAGTTGTGCTATTTGCGACTCTACGTCAAAGGCCGTGGCAGTGACGTGCCCTCAAATTTGGCCATTTGGAATTCTGTGGTATTTTTTTCTGTTGTTTGGGAACTCACTCCAGGGATTTTTGTCCCTTCTGCTTCTAAATTGGTCAGTACAGTCAGAAGATGGTGCTGAACAAATGTGCACTTTGCGACTCTACGTCAAAGGGCGTGTCCGTGGCGTGCCATCAAAGTTGGTTCTGTTTTTTTTTCCATTGTTTGTGAACAAACTCCTCCCAGGGAATTTGTCAGTTCTGCTTCAAAATCGGTCAGTACAGTCAGACGATGGTGCTGAACAAACGTTATTTGCAACTGTACATCAAAGGGCGTGTCCGTGGCATGTCGTCAAAGTGGCCATTTTGAATTCAGTGGTATTTTTTCTGATGTTTGGGAACTAATTCGTCCCAGGGATTTTGTCCGTTCTGCTTCAAAATTGGTCAGTACAGTCAAAAGACGGTGCTGAACAAACGTTGGGCTCTTTGCGTCTGTACGTTGAGTGTCCGTGGCATTTTGTGTCCGTGGCATAAACGTCAGGGAAATTAGTCAATAGGAACATCACTACGTCAAAAGGCGTGTCGTCAAAGTTGGTTCTGTGGTCTTTTTTTCCATTGTTTGTGTACCAACTCCTCCCAGGGATTTTGTCCGTTCTGCTTCAAAATCAATCAGTACAGTCAGAAGATGGTGCTAAACAAACGCTGTGCTATTTGCGTCTGTACGTTGAGTGTCCGTGGCATTTCGTGTCCGTGGCATAAACGTCAGGGAAATTAGTCAATAGGAACATCACTAATTCACAGCTTTTGTCTGTTTGGACTACACAGTTGAGTTAAAGGGGCCACCACTAAAGTAAAATTGACAATTTCCTCTGGGATACACCTGGCCCTACTTGGATTTAGTTCTGGGTCATAACCTCCAAAACCGGTCTTACTTTTCCTCCTGCTATATAATTCCCCATTATAAAATCAACTTTGAATGGAAAACGAGGATTGCACAGCCACAACAAAACAACCAGAGATCAAATCTGAGTTCACAATTCACATACACATGGTTGAAGCAGGGCTGCTACATTACCTTTCTCAATGCGTTGAACTATGGTACTTTACAAGATGATGGGTAATTTAGTGGTAAGATTGTGAGCCGTCAGTGTCTCTCAACATCTATCAACCGGTTGCTGATTCTCTACATTCCCTTAGAAACACGTCCTTCAAATAGATGAGGTTTAAAACAGGCACCACAAGGATGTCAGGCATCATTGGTTCAAGTGAAGCAATGATGCCTGATGCCAAAACCAACACCCTTGGCTTGCTTATCCTGTGGTTGTTGTCTGCCCTTAAGGGCCAAACAGTTTACTACAACGTGACCAGGTTTCTGGCAGTAAAAACATTCCGTCTCCCAACTAGGTTGGGGAGACGATGCAAACTATTTTGCAGAGATGGCTGCTTGTTACAGAGAAGACACCTTTCGTTAGTTCGTAAACCACTCTGAGTTCTGGCATACAATTCTAAAACTTTTATATTTTCGGTAAAGAAATTAAAGTCTGAGGCCACTGGTCAAAGATTGTTCCCTTTTTTTCTAGCAGACTACAAAAGTTGTATTGGGTGATTTAGACAAGTTGTAGAAACGCTGTCTATA
The DNA here is from genome assembly GCA_027122575.1 of Merluccius polylepis. Lineage (NCBI taxonomy): Eukaryota > Metazoa > Chordata > Actinopteri > Gadiformes > Merlucciidae > Merluccius > Merluccius polylepis. Next base: position 11,702,551 of record JAOPJH010000058.1, read on the forward strand.
AGCCTCATTTATAATTTATATGTCCGAATGATTGCCTTTCTATTAGTGTCATATTGTAAGCTATCCTCAATGGAAAGGACCACACAGGCATCTTGTGCTTTACTAGTTTCCCAACGTGGTGGAATGATAGAAATATATTTGCTCACCTCAAATGTCTCAGTAGTGGCCGATTGGTTTAGACATGGAGTTGGGGATGAGAGAAATTCAGAAATGTTCTATATTGTTTGTCATGTCTAATATATAATGGGTGAAATGAGATTAAATTCTCATCTCAGTTTTGTCAATTCTTTAATGTATGTATTTAATACTTTAAAGCTGCCCTGTGTAACTTTTCTACTGCAGCTATTTACTCCATCCCAAATATCTAGAACGTTTCTCAAGAATAAAATGTTTCTCAGAATTTTTCTCTATGAATCATTTTATTCATGCCAACATTTGCTAGCTACAACTCAAGCTATTAGAGGTAGCTGATGCCTAGACGCCAGTCAATCTACCATTGCACCACCATTTTTTTCCAGAAAATGCCTTGTCTACGTTTTGTTATAGCTTGACATTGGCACTGGAGGCTGAAGAACTTTCAGTACACTTCAGAGAAACTTTAACATCTTAGGATAATTTTGTAGTTTGTACATACTGCTTTATTTTCATGTATACATTTTTGCTGTATTGAATATACAATTGTCCTTTTTAATGCAATATTGCACTAATATTTCTTCTTTGTTTCAGATTCCTGCAGGGGTGAAGCTATGGAGCAAGACCTTGCAACGGCTGATCCTCCTTCAACAATTGACCACATTTCTAACACAGGAGAAGAAAGCAATGAGATGAAAGACTTTGTTTACAAGCATTTACAAGTAGTGACTGAACAATCTAATGGGTCACTCCACTGCAAGCCCGATGAATACTCAATTGAGGAGACTTCAACTCCCACTCACAAAAATCTAAAAGTGATCAAGAAATCTTGTAAAAATACACAGGGTGCCGTTTTCACAGGAAATATTCTCAGCTTCAGCTGTTCCGTATGTAAAGATGATTTTACATACAGTCCCAATGACCTCCTTAAGCATTTTAAAGAGTCACATAAGGACTGTCTTCCTTCCTATCCTTGTGATCTGTGTGGCTTTGTCACAAATGAATTCCCTGATCTTCAGCGCCATCGGATCGGACACAGAAATACCCTGGTTACATGTGAGATCTGCAATAACAATGTTCAGTACTCTCTATTAATGCTTACCAGGCACTACATAATGTGCCACAGTTTGAACGGGCGCTTTCAGTGTGAAAAATGTGAGTTTAAAACTCTGGATGCAGGCACATTTGTCCAGCACATTCACCATCATAACGAGGGTCGATTCAAATGTTTACAATGCCCCCATGTGAGCTTGAACAAAGACGAATACCAGAGACACTTGACGGTTCACGCGAGTAAACTCTCATTCAATTGTCAAATATGTGGCTATGTTGCAGAGAGGATTGAATACTTCAAAAAACACATGATTAATGCCCATGGTGAAGAGACCGGAGATTGGATTAATGTACAGAGAGCTCAAGAGGATGAGGCCACAGCAAATTCATCTGCAACGTTAAAGCTTTTACTAAAAGAAGACACAAAGGGATCTCGAAGGGTATCAAAACGGAATTGTGTTTCTGGGAACCTGCCAAACAACGTCAGTTTGTTAAAATCAGAAAAGAGTTCAGAAGAGTCTCTGTGTTTTGACAAGATGGCAGTGAAAAAGAACAAAAATGTCAGCCAAAGCTATCAAACTACAGAACATCAGGCTGCCTGTGATGTAACACCACCAATACAATTAATGATGCCAGACTATGAAAACTCTTCAGAGATGACAAGTCACAACAACCCCAATGGACTTACTGTTCTCAAGCTTAAAAATAAAATCTCTATTCCTCCGAACTGCACCACTAAGGTAATTGGTTTCAAGGTGGTTGATGGCAAAAAGCATTTGGTTCTGAAAGTCCTGCCAGCGTCAAAAGTAGAGTCCCCCACACAGGATCATTCTCAAACAAAAGAATTTGTAGGAAATGTAAGAAAATGCAATAGTGATGGTTTGACATATCCTCGCTTGACTGCTTCTCAAAACATCAGTGCTTCTGCACATGTTTTTCAGGATGATATTGTGGCAGTAAAAGTTAAGGTAGAGGAGGAAGAAATCCCTCTCAGTGGCTTCACTCCAGCTGTCCAGAAAGATGAATGTAAAGAACAGGCAGAAATTGAACAAAATGGCTCCCCCAAGTACTTTGCTCAATCCAGTACAATATATTCTGTGGAAAAAAAGATGGACCATGTCAAGGAAAAAACTAATCTTGATTCGATTTCAATACCAGCAAATTCAAACCCCAACCTGACCCCTCTTAGTAAATCTAAAATACACAATGTGCTGTCTTTTTTATCATCGATCAAGGTTGACATGCCCCCAGACAAAAATCAAAGATTATTGGATACAGCAACGAACTCATTGACAAGTGAGTCTAAAACCAACCCAGACATGAGCATTGGTGGGGAGATTATATCTTTCCCAATTGGAAATGAACACGATCTCTCTAAAGGTGCTCAGAATTCTACCAAAAAACCATCAGAAATTGCAATGCCACTTCCAGAGATGCATTGTAGTTCTACCAGAAATTCCAGGGAACCAACTATATTAAGTGAAAACTCACTTATGAACACCCCCAACGAAGAAGTATTTAGTTTTCATAATTATTCAAAAGAATCATTAAATTCTTCACCTCACTCAATTAAACCTTTCGACAATCGGACTGAAATTCCAACAGAAAAATTGCATGCAAATAAATCCCCTCAGTGGAGTATAAAGTTGGCAGAATCTCCAAGACCAAGCAAATGTGGACATAGGAGTAATGCACATGTAGTGACTAATCAGCCTCCACATCAGGACTACATTGAAACAATGCAAGACATTGACACTGAACTTGGCCAGTGCAAAGTTTATGCTGATGAACAAACTACTGAAGAGACAGCTGAGTCAATTTTTCAAGACTTTAATATCATCAAAGTTGAAGAGGATCATATACCTGTGTCTAAAACTCTACAAGAAAGCAACAGTTTGGGTCACCATGGCCATGAAAAAAGCCTTCTGGCGGTGAAACAACATTCTGATGCCATCATTAACCACCAGCTTAATAAAGAAAGAGTAGGAACTTGTCCTGATAGCAATGAATCTGGAAAGCCAGCAAAGACCACACTAAGAATTTTTCAGATCCCAGAGGGTAAGCAGCAAATGCTATTGCAAACTGCAGAGAATAAATATGCTATACCGGTGCAGCTCAAAGGAAACACAAGTTTTAAACTGATAACTAAGTCAAGTAGTCCTCGGATCAATGTATCTTATCGAAAGCCAGGATTTGAATTTTCCAGTAACCCAACTGGTTTGATTCCTTCTGAAAATGGCAGAGAGGTAGGAATGGCAAAACCCTTCTTGAGGCCTAGTAAAGCAGGAATAACATCTGTGTCTGCTCTGCAGCCAAACATTAGCACAATCTCAAACCATTACCGTCTTAATAGTACAGGGTTTAATGGACCTGTTCTTGTTTCTAAAACAGGACAAGGTACACCAGTGGACACGACTTGTGTGAAAACACAACAGACCTGCTACTTGGTACAAAGGTCACTTCCAGTTGTGAAGCCCCCCAGTAATGTTGGTTTCAAGTTGGCCAGCTCACAGGTACCACTTTGTTCACGTCCAATTCTGGCAATGCCTCTGAACCCTGCAGTAAAATCCAACATGTTGCCAACTGGGCGTCAAGCTTACCTGGTTAGGTATGTCTCACAAGCCAAATCTGGCAACATTTTGAGTAATCTTGAAGGCCAGACTGTGTCTCAGGCAAAACAAAACGGTGAAAGCATTGGATCCAAAGTCTTGTATAGGATTGTCACACCTACCAGTGGGCTTTTTGCAAGCATTGTACCAACTACAACTGATGAGCCTTTGTTTCTTGCTCCTCGATCACTGAGTGATCAGTCTTTTTTGATGTCAAAAAAAACTAATGATATGGCTTTCACTGGTGTGAAAAATATTTTCCCTGTAGAGAGAGCTGCCCCAGAACATGATATGGTGTCTGGTATTTTTCAGTCCCAATCAACTTTAAAAGTTATAGAAAATCCATGGCCAATTCGGCCACCAAGCCAAAGGAAAAGGCGGAGGAAACCACTTTTTGATGAGCTTCCAATGCATAAAGCAAAAAGACTTGCAAACAAAACACTGACTACAGAAGTATGGCATCCTGTAACCAAAGACATTGAAAGAACACTGAGACTCTACCCTTTCAGTTCACTACAGCAGATCAAGTGTCCTCGCAGACATCAACCAGTTGTGGTGCTTAACCATCCAGATGCTGATATACCTGAAGTGTCTAGCATCATGAAGTCAGTTAATCGATACAGAGGTGCCGTTACTCAAGTGTCACTTTCTCATCAAACTGTGGAGGCTCTATCTGTACTCAACCAGACAGGGTTACCAGGGAAAAAGCCATTCACCAAAGGTCTGTTTCCTGCAAGCAATGGCTCAAGATTACAACCAGATCAGAGTTCTGTTCGTGAAAGATTTCTTCTGAAACTGAAGTTGAAGAAAAAAGGAAGGAAAAAGTATGAGGTAGTTAAGACTTTATCGAGCTGTGCTGAGCAGCCCATTTTTGACTGCTGGTTTTGTGGTCGTCTTTTCAACAGCCAAGAGGACTGGATTGGTCATGGTCAGCGGCATCTTATGGAGGCTACGAGGGACTGGAACAAATTATTCTGAAAGTGTTCCTGCAGTTTCCCTTGCTTGAAAAATGTGTATACTTTTAAATAACTTTCCATTATGCTTTTATTCTTGTCATTTCTTGCCCTATAAATAATTACCATATATCTTTTTACATCAATACTGATAACTTATAGTATGTAATTGTTTTTAATCAGGCATGTACAGATTAAATACAACTGTGAAAACTACACTGTAATATAACTTTTTTTTAAATCACCAGCTGTTCCTTTGAAAACAGTTGTGCTTTAGTTTTTGCTGATGTAATTAAAAGGGTTTATAAGTATAGATGTTGATTTTCTTTTTGTTCATTGAATTTGTAACGTTAATTAATAATAATTAATTAACGTTAATTGTCACAGCTTGAGCCAATTCTTTACCTCTTAAGTCAAAGTATTGCAATTTAAAAAATCATGCTAAAATGTAATTAATAAATTAACATCCCCAAATCTGTTTACTATGCATAAACCCAACAAAATGTTGGGTACAAACTCAGACATAAGTTTGGCTGTCCTAATATTGGTATGAGAACTGATGATTTGTTTGATAATAAAACTGACCTACAAAAATGTCCATTAACACCTGCAACATGGAAAAAGACACATTAAGTTACCTAATTTGGCCAACAGGGCATTATCATTGTATAGGCTACAATTGCATCCAAAATGTTTAATTCAAAATGAGTAGGAACAATAAAACTACAATTTTGTAAACAATTACCATGCTGTTGAATTTTAGTTTATTGGTTAGGTATTTTCTGAGGTAAATTGTACTTATCACTTAAATGTTTGTGGTATTTAATGAGTTGGCTAAAGCCACGACTAAATGAGTCGTATATTGACTTGTTTTTACATTAAAGTATAATTACTTGGGTAGCTCTGTATAAAGCGACTATAGTTTTTATCCTGTTTAATAAATGTATCATTGGGAAGGATCTTGGGTGACTTCTATTGTTCAAAATACATCATCATTTTGGTCAGCAGAATCCAGCACAATTGTGAATGTAAAAAAACAACCATTGATTGGGGGACATCCTAAAATATTTTATGTGAAAATGGCTTAAAGGTACAATCTGTAAAATTTATTGGCATCTAGCGGTGAGGTTGCAGATTACAACAAACTGAACGGGCCCCCCCCCCCCCCCCCGCCCCGGGCCCCCACGGGGGGCGGGCGCGGGGGCGGGGGGGGGGGGGGGTGG
>JAOPJH010000058.1:11857431-11870483 GCA_027122575.1 Merluccius polylepis
TTTTTATTTATTTTTTTTTGAAGAAGAAGAAGAAGAAGAAGAAGAAGACGAAGAAGAAGAAGAAGAAGAAGAGAAGTTCTGATAAATACCTCTTCTGCAAACCTGCGCGGGTTCCTGTTGATGGCCCAGGGACAGAGAGCCATGCCACTCTGAGAGATAGCTCTCTTGAACAGTCCTTTGTTATGGGGAGTTAAAGTCTTGTTGTGGTACAGACACAGACAAACACATGAACCGGTTACAAGTTACAACAGCCTTCTAATTCAGATCTCTGGAGGTTTAAGGCAACAGCAATTGCATTGCAACTCCCGTAGTATTTGGGCTTTGTGTTTAGAGTCGGCCATACGTCCTGGGGGGAAACCTTCCTCACCTGGAAGTTAACACTGGCTCCACCAGCAGACTCCCCGAAGACAGTGACTTTGCCGGGGTCTCCGCCGAAGGAACGGATGTTCCTGTGGACCCAGGCGATAGCCGCCTGCTGGTCCCACAGACCGTAGTTACCTGGGAAAACAAACAACACAATGGGTGAATTAAAGTCTTTCAGCTGGTCAGAGAATAATTGTGAAAACAGCAAATAACATCAGAACAAATTATAGTTAATTTGGGTGTGATGTGGTCCTTCGGCCAGCGGATGGCAATATATTGTCGGCTACTAGTAGTAATCCAACTATTTTATTGTATTCCATTTAACCTGTGAAGCTTCTTCATACTGATATAATTATTCCCTTAATAAGCATTCACCAGGCAGGCTTGAGTCTCCAGAGCTGAGGAAGCCCAGGGTGCCCACACGGTATCCCAGGGTGACCACGATAACGTCCCCCCTATCCGCTATCTCCTGACCACTGTACAGATAGTTGTCCAGGAAGTTGGCCCCCATGGATCCCCCTAGCAGGAAAGCCCCTCCATATATCCACACCATAACTGGGAGATCAGTGGATACTAGGAAACAATGAGAACAAATCAAGACCATATCAAGAGGAGAACTCCCCTGGGTTAGACAATACAACTTGATCAAAAAACTATTTAAAGGGGAACCACCACGCTCGGCTATGAGTACTGCTTCATACACATGAAAAAATTGCAGCCTACAGCATCACCTCCATTTCTGTGACAAATTGCAGAAAGATTGTCCATTGACGTCATTGGTCCAGAATTTGCGTTCTCCAAAAAGGACGAATGGAGTCAATGGTCCAACAGTACTCTTGAGCGTGACGGTTCCCATTTAAGTTAAGCCCAATTGATCAGTCCTAACCTGAACGACGATGAGGGACCCAGATGTTGAGATAAAGGCAGTCCTCGCTACCACGGGTGGAAGTCATGATAAGGTTCAATTGAAGGCACCTCTGTCGATATTCAGTGGCTTTAAGGATTCCTGGGAAGAAATGAAGGTCAGATGTAAGATACATGCAGAAAGATAAGAGGTGATGATGAGTTCAAGGAAACTAGGCTATGGTCTGTATATAATACATTTACATAATACAAATAAAGCTTCCTCATGCTCATACATAACAGAAAGGTGACTACGCTTTCTATCAAAGGAAATTATTTCTAATCCGAGTTCCCCTCGGATTAGAAATCTCTTAGAACTCTGGGCTTTGAAGTTTGAAAACCCAGTTCTGCTAAATGTTACCAAAACAGACGATCAACCCAGATAGTAGCCTACTAATACAAAACCAGCTAAACCCAAATAATGGGTTACTGCCTGTCATTCCAAAGTTGTATATTTTTTTACCCACCATCCCATCCAGGGTGTCGCTTGGGTTTTTCGAACCTCCCAGGAATATCAGCGAAGGGAATTCCCTTGAAGACGTCCATGTGGTGACGGAAACCCAGACGGATGTTTTTGCCCTCCACTACGCCTCCCTCGGTGTACACAATACCCAGCTGCCATGGAGGCCAACAGCAGTTAGGCCTCAGTTTAGCCTCACTGAATAATTTACTATTATTTTTAAAACAACATAGTCGTTTTAATTGAATATTCTTTTAAATACCTACTTTGTTGATTACTTCATTTATTTTAGTTCATGATAACTTTATAATGTAATTTGATATAAATGTTTAATTCAATTAAAATAAGTGATAAAATAATTAAATGTTAGTTTCTTTATACAAATACAGTATACACGTATGTTTTTGTAGTATTACCATTTTAAAAATACTGATTTAATTAGATACATCCGGACAATTAAATCTTCATTATTAACCAATAGTAGGCTACTTAACTTTAAGTCACAATTTAAAAATACATTTTCAAAACAGTAAAACAAAAATAGCAAGCTGAATTCAGACACTTAAATTGATTCTTATTCTTATTATATATTTTTTTAAATACACTTACAGAGGCCCCAGAGGCCATCTCCCAAAAAAAACCAACAGCAACCAAAAGCCCAAGTTTGACCATCCTGTCCCAACAGTGAGGATGTCGGGTCTGTCCCAGTGGTATAAATACATTATAAACAGACCCCTCCCACAGGCTGCTCCTGACCACTGTATTTATCACTTTACCTGATTTGCCCACTGCTGCATACTTCTCCATTGCATTTAAAACATACATACATATCCAAAACCATTACAACAAAGGTGAAATGATGTATTAATAGTACTACTCCAACCAGGCCCGGTTCCAGAACAGAATGCCTTGGGGTGCATCCAGGGGGTGCACCAGTACTATAGTAAAACCAGCTACCCAGCTTCAGTTCAGACTTCGCTTTTTACACAGACCTTTTTACCAGTAGACAGACAAGCACTTCTGGGTAGTTCTACTGACATGTTGGGACAAAAACATTTACTGTGCTTAACAGACGCTATCACATCATGTCTTGTGATGTGGAGAACATTTCAGCTGCAACATTAGCTTATTGATATCCAAGCTTTGGATATGAGATAGGTTTTTGATATGTGTGTCTCTCATTACAATGGTCCATTTCATCACTACATTTGTCCCACCTGATTGTGTTTACCTGCTTGATTTAAGCAATGCAGCTCAGGGTTCACTTACTTTTGCACATACAAAAGTTGGCAAATAATTTGCTTTAACAATTGATTTTCGGAAAATAAAAATGTGGAATTTATAAACACACATCTGTTATTGCATATCAAAAAATACTGGTATTGATAAAAAATGAATTAATAATGGTTAAATTAAATCAAATTTGAAAAGGCTCAAGAGGCACTGTAGCCTTGTGAGACCAAATAATTTAACATTGTCATCCACGTAACTTAAAAATAAAACATGCTCTGTATTTATATAATAATTTTACATTATCATTCACAAGATAATGCTTGAAATATATCACTTTATGTCTAATACATCTAGATTATATGGAACCTTTTGAATTAAATTACAAAAAAATAGCTTTTCCCTGATATTCTAATATTGTGAGATGCACCTTTATGTGAACCACTTAATGTCAATAAGTGCTTATTCTGCTGCCCAAAACTTTTAATGCTGACAGATAAAACCCAATTAGGAATGCTAGTTTCACAAAAAGTAATCAGTAATACATAGTGCCTTTCTTAAAGTTCACAAGATTGTAAATAAATACAATCAAAACACAATTGGCAAATATGGGTTCTTATGAACATTTAATTGAATACATTGAATACATTAATGAAATAAGCTGTTGTTGACATAGCTTTGTGAGAACAAATGATTTTACAATGTCATTCAAATTGTAACTTGTGCAGCCTACCAGTATGTAGACAACAGGCTGTCAGCAGCCATTTTCTCAAACTGTCCCATGTTGTCCAGTATTCATGAACAACAAGCTGGAGAGTGGAGACTGAAGGAGGTTCCAACACAGTGGCACACTTGATCCACCAGGGGGCACAGGATCCTTGTTGGACAGTCAAAAGTCAAAGGTTAAACTATGTACATAACAAATTGTACATTATTATATTTTCAATACAAACTAGGTATTCCCCCCTCAGTAGAATAAAATGACTAACATTACCCAACAACTATAGCAGTGTAGATACAATAAAATCTGAAATGTGATTACAAAAAATATTTCTTACCCTCAGAAGAGCTGCAGCCTCCTTGAAGCTGTGCTTAATCTTCTAAGCAGCGTCTCTTTCCACGCTCCAGTGAACTTTTTGGTGAGGTCCTTCTCCACAGCAATCTGGATGAGACAGGCTTTTCTTTTGTGGAGCATGCTCCTTCTGTGTTCACTGAACACATTTTTTAGAGTTGAAAATGAATTTTCGCATGTTGCAGTTGATGCACCGAAGGTAAGGCTCAGCTTGAGTGTTTTTAGCACAGTAGGCATGGCTGCTAGAGGCTCACAGTATCTTGTCAAAATGTCCTGTGTAGTCCAGTTTTTATTCGATTGGGCCATTTCATCCTGCAGAAACTGCTGTGCTACAGCAAACTCAGCTTCCTTCATCTCTGTGCCTGTGAGGTCAAGCAGTGGTCTCACTCTGTTTGCATCCAGGAAATCTTCACTCCCTGGGTGTAAGGTGCACAGGGCCTCCACCAGTTGGCTGTTTCTTACGCTGAATCTAGCTTTCATCTCTCCCACTACAGCATCCAGTACTGAAATAGTCTTTTACACCCAGTCCTCTCTTCCACTTCTTTTTGACAGTGACCAACTGTGGTGTCCACCACATAGTCACTCAAGTGGCTCATATTTCTTGGTCGTTTCTGTGGGGGTGCTGCTGCAGCAGGTTCTGTGGTCTGTCTGTCTTTAGAGAATTTCTGCCAAAATGTGTCAAACTGAGTGTCACATCTCAGCTTCTCAACACACGCCAAGGCGCCAGTGCAGTGTTGGGAGGATCCAGCAAACTCAATATTTGATGCGTCATGCAGGCAATGAACAGGAAGCTGGGCTGGGTAATGGCCTTTAAAAGCCCTGTGGCCTCCATTCGCACCTCTGCTGCACTGGTTTGGGTGCTATCGACCCCACGAAGCAAGTGGACAATGTTGTCAAAGGATTTCAGGATCACCGTCACTGTGGCCAGGTGGCCTGTCCACCGTTGCTCGAGCAACCTCTTCAACTTCTCTCCTGTGTACACTGCAGCCACTGTAGGTTTCTTGAAATACTTGTAGAGTGAGTTGCATACACTGAAAAAGTTTTCCAGTGTGAAATCAGAAGACATGGCGTGCACCACTACCAAATGCAATGATTAAAGCAGTGTACGTATGGCACCTCTCTCTGCAATTCTTCCTGCACGATTTTCTGCATCCCTCCCTGTACTTTAGACATGACACTTGCCCCATCGTAACACTGACTGAGCACCTTCGCTGTATTTAGCCCAATGTCTCTCAACTGTGCCAAAACCAGCTGAGTCAGAGACTTGGCATCACATTGTTTGGAGGTGGCCATTGAGACAAATCGCTCCCTCACAGTGTTGCTTGTGTCCACGTAGCGAAGCACTATGGATACATTTTCGCAACCAGTGGGATCTTTGGTGCCATCAACCTTTAATGTGTACCAAGCCTCTCCTATATCTTTCACTATTTCCTCTGTGATGATTGTACTCATGATTTCAATCATTTCATTTTGTATGTGATGTGATGTGTATGTGGCATTCGCAGGGATGGTGCTAAAAATACTAGCAAGGTCCTTGTCCTTTTTAAGGGTGTAGTCCATCAATGCAAGAAAAATGCCACTGCTCACCTCACCTCTTGCATCCAAAGCATCATCATCAGCCACGAAAAGGCAGCTGGTTTAAAGCTATAAATTGAATGTCAACAATAGCTGCTACATAGGTGCGGTTCCTTTCCAGTTGTGCTGTATTTACAAGTGTGGAAATCTCTGTACCAGTCACACTCCTTGCACGCCTCTCCTTCCACAATGCCACTGACTTCATGTGCTCTTTGCTGGACTTGTGCCTTCCCAGCCCCTTTCCATGTACAAGAGCATGGCGCCAGTTGTTGTAGCCAGTCGTGGTGAAAGCATCGGTGCTGTTTTTATTTGACCGGAAGTTTCTGCAGGCATAGCAGAAAATTGAATCTTTCTCACACGAATACTTTAGCCATTCTCTAGCAGCAAACCACGAGCTGCAAAAGGACCGCTTTACCCCACTGTACAGGCGAGTCGGATATGTTTTAAGAAATACCTGGGTAGGCTGTGTTGTTCCGAGATCCCCTGGCACTTGCGGGCCGCCAACGGGTCGCAGTGTTGAAGCCGAAGGCTGCTTGTCCGGGAGTGAGGACGGCGCCGGCAAAGGCTGCTTGTCCGGGAGTGAGGGCGGCGCTGGCAAAGGCTGCTTGTCCGGGAGTGAGAGCGGCGCCGGGAAAGGCTGCTTGTCCGGGAGTGAGAGCGGCGCCGGGAAAGGCAGCGAGTCGGGCAGGATTGAGCTAGCGTTGCTAGTGCTAGCCTTCACAACGGTTATACTGTCTGATGTATTGGATTCTTCTGCGGTGTTCTTTTTTAGCCATTTTCGGATATCCATTGTAAATGCCTAATTGTTGCTGCCGAAGAAGTTCAATGTCACTGCCGTGCGCGCCGCCGGACGGGGTGCAGTTCACGCGCACCTGTCATAATAATAATAACGTTCTTATCGGTTTAGTGAACAAAATAAATGCCGCAAACAACGGTATTTAATGGAAATTGTCACAAGTTTAATTACAATTTGTTTTGTGAGCAAGTTTTATTTTTTTTAATCATATATTTTTTTTTTTATTCACTCCCTCCTTTTTTCAATTGAGGGTGCAAACCATTTTTTGGGGGGTGCAATGCATGCTTATGCACCCCCGTTGAACCGGGCCTGCTTCAGCCTCTACTAATCCAATAACAAGAACATAACTGCCATCCTATTCTTACACTGATGTCGTGTCTCCAATAAGGAAACTGAAGACAGTCAATCCTGTATTTTCCTCCCGAAACCGGTTTAACAGGACACAAACTACAGCCATTACAAATAATCGAAACACAGCAAATGCTCAATTAAAATCCATTTAAGAGACGCTGGCCAATGAGCGGACATGTTGTGTCCAAAAGAAAAAGATCTTATGGTGCATTATCAGTGTTGTGGTTTCGCGCCCTCCTCATTAAGTCAATTAACAATGGATTAGTCTCTCTCCCCCACTGGCTCCCTTCCACCAGATCCACTTCAAAATGTCCTTATCATTTCCACTGCAATCTCCGCAGTCCATTTGTTAAGTAGCAGCAGCACATTAGCCACAAAAAGGGCAGGAAATGGGTTTGTGCTAAATGAGTGCGTTATTTATTAATGTTTTATTTCATTGTTTTGCATTAAGTGCATTTTGTTTCCATGTGCCTTCTAGGCTTATAGGCCTATCCGCTGACTCTCAGCCCACAGTGACCCTATGCTTGACCTTGACACCGCTTTTCAAGGAATCACTGACACCAAAATTATTTTAGAAAGATTGTTGTTGTTTTTTTTTGGTTTTTTACTTTGTCTGATTGAGCCATATTCTCCGAATTTGAAATACCAACCATGAACCATGCCGAACAACGTGTACCTTCATGCAGTGTGTGATCTTGCTAGGTATCTGTTGTTTCTCCACACCGCAGCAGCAGCAGCAGCCACTCAGAACAGGTCCAACAGGGAAGTCCTCCGTGGCATGTGATTAAGTTACGTCTCAAGTTTGTCTTCTTAGCACTGCAAACACATCAGCAGTGTGGACTTATGATGCACGGGAAACAAGTTTGGCGAAGGGTTATTAGGATCATTGAGCTCACTACAGTTATTGTTGTTACTTAGTGGGACTAGCCCAGTAGCCCAGAGCGCCGCCTCGGTCCAGATGATGTCATTGCCGGAGACGCGCTTGAAGCGACTCACACACACACACACACACACACACACAGCGCGCGGGCACAACAAGCAGTTCACCACAAGCGTGGACACGCCTGGAAAACCCATTTAGACCCGACATCAGGACTCAGGTTTTCAGACGCTTTGGGGATGGCGCTGATGCACAATGTCTCCTGGACCGCAATGGTAAGATGCCTTGTTCGAGGCTATTATCTAATGCTGTTAGTTTAGTTTACTTACTTACTTACTTATGAATGAATGAATGAATGAATGAATGAATGAATGAATGCGTTGTGGGTCGTGTCGGTAGGTGTATTTAAAGCTGTGCAGATCTGGAGACGGATTGCAGAGGAGAGGAGAGGAGAGGTCCGTAAGGTAGTCTGTCCTTAAAGCCTGCATGCTATAACAGCTATAAAGTGTTAACCAGTAACACTTTATAATAACTAAACGCTTTGGAGCATTTGCAACGTATTAGTTAGAATTAGAATAGTGAATTCATCATTAGTAAATCATTGCTATCCTACTAACCAACACTATGTTAAGCATTGATAAACACTGTTACAAATTATTTGTTTCTGATTAGTAGGTGCATTTAATAGTTAATTCATCATTAGTAAAACATGAATAATACATGTTAAGCATTTATATATACTGCTCTAAATGATTTATTTTGTATGAATAGGGCCATTTTTTAGGTGTTTGATAACTGCATTGTCATACTTTATATTATATGATATTACCTATTATAAATGAACCTGCTACTCAGAAACAAATCATTTGTTTCAATACACCTGAGGCATGCACTGTTGGCGGCTGACACCTGAACAACTTTGCAACTAATTATCATCATCATCATCATCATCATCATCATCATCATCAGCAGCAGCAGCAGCAGCAGCATCAGCAGCAGCAGCAGCAGCAGCACACGTTGCTGTGCGCTGAAGATTTCTTAGTCACATTAAATAGGAACTATAAATGAACAATGAGAATGACCATTTTCACTCCTTGCCTGCTCATTTCTGTGCCTCACGTCTATCTGTCTGTCCATCTGAATGGCCATTCTCATGTGTGCGCATGATGATGACGATGATGATGATGACGAAGGTGGTGGTGCGATGGGAGGATGAAGATAAGAACCGCTGAGTTGTTTTTGTGATTTGCTTGCAGGAGTGCTTCAGATGTTAAGAGGAATGTTATCAGGTTAAAAAAACCCGCATACCATATCTGCAGAGCATGCAGTCACGTAACGATGCCTCTTGTCAATGAAAGAGATTGTTATGTAAAATGGATGTGTGTCCATCCATCTGTCTGTCTGTCTGTCTATCTGTCTGTTCATCTGCCTGCCTGTCTGTCTGCTCGACTGTCTTTCAAACAGGCGGGAATGGAGTCGGTGAACGTGACCAAGTGTCCGTCCATCGATAACTTCCGGAACCAGGTGTACTCCACCATGTACTCCATCATCACGGTTCTGGGCCTGCTGGGCAACGGCTTCGCCCTGGTGGTGCTGGTCCGCACCTACCAGAAGAGGTCCCCCTTCCAGGTGTACATGCTGAACCTGAACGTGTCGGACCTGCTCTGCGTCTGCACGCTGCCCTTCCGCATCCTCTACTACATCAACAGGGGCGACTGGTATCTGGGCGACTTCCTCTGCCGCGTCAGCAGCTACGCCTTCTACGTCAACCTCTACTGCAGCGTCCTCTTCATGTCCGCCATGTCGGTGACGCGCTTCCTCGGCGTCGTGTACCCCGTGAAGAGCCTGCGGCTGGTGACGGTGTTTCGCGCGCGCCTGGTGTGCGTGGCCATCTGGATCTTCGTCTGCACGGCGTCCTCGCCCTTCCTGGTGCTGGGGCAGCACTTGGACCCGGCCACCAACAAGACCAAGTGCTTCGAGCCGCCGCAGCACGGCTCGCTGGGCAAGTTCGTCATCCTCAACTACCTGTCCCTGGTGGTGGGATTCCTGCTGCCCTTCCTCGTCATATTGGTGTGCTACGCGGGCATCATCCGCGCGTTGATCCTGCGCAAAATGGGAACGAGGACCCAGCGGGGCACGGGCATACGGGCCATCCGCATGATCGTCATCGTCATGGTGACGTTCCTGGTCAGCTTCACGCCGTACCACGTGCAGCGCAGCGTGCACCTCAGCTACATATCGCACACGACGCCCTGCGAGAAGCGCATCTTCATGCAAAAGTCGGTGGTGGTGACGCTGAGCTTGGCCACGTCCAACTGCTGCTTCGACCCGCTGCTCTACTTCTTCTCCGGGGAGGGCTTCCGCCGCCGCATGTCCACCATTCGCGGGTCGGTGCAGAAGGGCACGCTGCTCCACCAGGGCAAGGCCTCCGAACCTGCGGCAATCGATGGAAACAACACTGAAGTCAGGAAAGTGGGCAGCGTATTAAGTGATTTTAATTAAACTCATGACACCCTCATTAGAGAAGGATGATGTGGGGATGGTCTAGTGGGGCCAGGGTGTTTTTTGGGTTCGATTTCAAATTTGACAGTAAAACAACAATTTAACTGGAGATATTCCTAATTTCTCTCTAATATGGATATAATCCATATTGAGGAATTGAGGCAAACATTTAGATACATGATCTAGAGCTAGATCAGTAAGGGATGACTCCATTAAGGCCATTACATAGCAATGTACATTATTGCTACATAAAGGATAATATTATGGCTGTAGCTTATGCAAGTCTAGCGCAATTATGCTTTTCATCACATTGATTTATGTAATTCCCCAGCAGGCATCCTATCCTCATGCTTTAAGATTTTGCATTTCGTATGTTCTTGTTAGAAATGGCGTCGCCATCCGTCAGCTATTAGTGAGTGCAATGCGCTGTGAGAATATTCGTTTTGAGTTTGCCTCCATATGAGCCACTTTATTTTGTACATTTCTGACCAATCGGGACATTTCAGGACATTTCTGACCAATCAGGGCATCTTTTCTGTGATTGGAGAATCAATCTTGCCTGTCAATCGACATTTCTCAATGGTAGAGAAACATGGGGAGGGAGGAAGCAGAGAGGGAGGGGATGTTTCTTTGGTTGTTTAGTTTCAAAATCCTGCTCTCTTTCACTGTAAATCTGTTGCTTGATGCCTTGCTGCTTCTGAGCAGCAGAGGGAGCATGTGGTGCCCCTAAAAGATTCACTGCCCTTGCTCAGAGTATTACCTTGCTAACCCTGGGCGTAGCTGCACTGCATACAGGGTCCAACTTGGTCCAACTTTGACACGGGTACTTAATGTGTAATTCTTACAAATACTTGCACCGTTGTTACATTAAGTAAGTATTGTTTCATTGCATTTTATTCCACGTACATCACGTAAAACTTTGTATGTGACAAAACAGAATCATATTTTTTTCAATTCATGCTGTATTATTTGAACTGAACCAACATCAAGGTTGCGTATTGTATTAAATTGCAATCACTGAATTATCCCATAGACTTATATATCTGGGGAACACAGATCTGGGGAAAACTGCATTGTCCTACTATGCACCTTGAGCATGGAATCATTTGCAACAAGTATTTATATCCATGGATGAATGTAAACGCATCGTAAAGATGTGGTGATGGAAACATGCCGTTGTTTTTTCTGGGGAGGCCACTGTGATTGAATAGCCGTTCTTCTGTTTTGTTGTGAATTGTTGTACATTATGTTGTATATGTTGCATTTTAATATGTTGTGATTTTGTACGGCTGCTACCTTGGCCAGGTCTCTCTTGTAAAAGAGATTTTTGATCTCAATGGGACTTCCTGGTAAAATAAAGGTTTAAAAAAATAAATAAAAATGATATGCAATTGCATGCAATTCTTTTGTCCACTAGGTGTCGAGCTTGTTTAGATCTCATCACACACCACTACAGTCTGAGTCTACAGACAACAAGTGTCTGAAGGAAAGTTGTTTCTTGTAGGCCGGGGCTAACCCTAACCCTAACCCTAGGGTTAGATCTTATTTTAATGTTTAAAAGGTTTTGTTGAATCCTAAACAACACCATTGTGAAAATTAAAAAGGCTAGGTAGGCTATGTAGGCTAGGCTATTTGTGAGTATTAGCCCTTTAGCAAAACAAAAGTGGTAGTCTGGAAGCCAACGCTTCAATGCATCGATATCCTATCTACAGCCTCAGTCCCGGGCAAAAAATGACTTTCCCTGTCCAAGAATGACAACAGGAACTGGTGCAGCAGACCTTGGAGGCCTGGGCTCCATGACGATGGGAACATAGAGGGCCACTTGTATCTCCACTTCATAAACAGCTAATGTAGAGCACATGATCAGAACATCTTCCCCGTTTACACAAAAAGATGTTTGTTGCTCCCTGGAAAAACAGCACAGCCGTCCCAAAACTGAAGTGTATGGAGCGTAGACATAGGTACCTCGCATTGGTGGAAACAGGTAAGGACAGTCCGGACTGCTGTATAAGTGTAAGGGTTAGTTATTAGTTTATTAATTACTATGATAACAAAAATCACTTGTAGCATATAGCCTAGGCCTAGGCTGCTTCTTACTCACATTTAATTAAAGCGTTCCCTTTTAGTGGTAGCCTACACTTGGCTTTCTGATCCTTGCACACATCATGGTCAAACGTTTTGAGGCTTACAGGGCTGACAAGTCGTTTTAACTTCGCATTTGATTTGAATACCCCTATGGAATGCAATTTTAGTCAAAATTAAATAAATACATAAAGAAGGAAATATGCCTATGAAATAAATATATATGGATATGAAATAAAGAAATGAGGCAATATATATAGGCCTATATATAAATACATGTAAATATAAATACATAAATGAGTCAATATAGTTAAATAAATACATAGGTTTCTATTTTTAAAAATTACGTTTTTCAAAGGACTACTTTTATTTCATAATGCCACATTTATTTTCATTTCTTATTTTCAAATGAATGGGGCGTGGTTAGCTGACAGATTCAGACCAAAGCAACAGCACCAGGACAATTCAACAGCACCCTTTCATTTGAATATAAGAAATGGAAATAATGTGGCATTATGAAATAAAAGTCCCCTGGAATAAATAAATGTGGAATCATGAAATAAAAGTCACCTGAAATAAATAAAAGTAAATCATTTTAAAACCTATTTATTTATTAATTAAACTATATTGACTAATTTATATATTCATTTTTACATTTATTTATATGTATTGCTTATTTATTTCAGGATTTTTTTCATATCTATTTATATTTATTATTTTCAGGCATATTTATGTATGTATTTATTAGAGGTGGGCATAGGTAAATTTCTTTGATCTAGATTAACCTCACGATAATCTTGGCATTAATCTAGATTATCGTTATCGCGATTCCGTTTGT
>JAOPJH010000058.1:11886524-11899794 GCA_027122575.1 Merluccius polylepis
AATTTTGTGAAGCTCTGGGTCTCTCTCGGGGTCAGGCATCTTGCACGATATGTACTCGTCGATGATGGATTGCGGGGGTGTTGACGGTGCATGGGCTGCTGCTGTATGTTGTGGCCTTTCAAGATTGATTTTTCGAAGAATATTTCCTTTGAGCATGCTCTGAACAAAAGATTGGTCTAAGCCTCTGTGAGGAAACTCTTTCATTGTTATTTTATGTTACAGTGAACTTTCTGGTAGGAGTGACACATATTTTATGTATGGTCTGAAACTCTGGAGTCTGTGATTCTGTTTATTCAAAGTGGGAGCTTTTAAAAGCTAAGTAATAATGTATGGTCCCGCGAAGCCCCAAAATGGCCACTTTCTCAAGTAATTCCAATTTCAGTGAATGTGCTGGAAAATATGTCGTCAGCTGACAAAATGAGAGCAGCGTTGACAGTGACAGGTTGAGACGGTTTCTGCTCATATTGCAACTGTCTCTCTTTATGTTCTCGGGAGGCCATTTTTGACCCAGTTAAGGAACATATATGTGTAACACAAGGATTCAAAGAGAACTGGCTGCAGTGGCTTTCAGTTGCTTTCAGATAAATGCCAAGGCAAGGCTTCTGTGGCTGAGCTCTCTGATGTGTTTCTGTAGAAGCAGGGAGAGTAAGTAGCAAACACTGTAAGAGACATCAGCGCAAATCTCCAAATCTTCAAACGACATGGCCAATCAACGTTGTTTACCCACACCACTCAAAGATGATTCATATGAGGTGGAAACTTGCAGGGCCTGTGGGATTTGCAGTGTTGTTGTTGGTATGAAAAGGTGGACGAGTACTAGGTGGTGTAAAAAAAACATACTTTGTAGAAACGGAATGATCTGCTTTCCGATACTGCAGTACTTGATTCCCAAAATAACTGTATTGATATTTAATTCTGGAATGGATAGGATCGTTGCAGTGTGTTTACCCCCCCCCCCCCCCGCCTACTATGTTGTATCACAGTATTTGATTATTTTAAAATTCAGTACAACATCAACCAATCAGGATGCCAGTCTTAAAGGCCCTGTGAAACGGAAATCAAGACCACTATTTCATTCCGCTTATTAGCGTAGTTCCGGTTAAAAACATGAAGCTAGGGAGGGACTTGTCTCAGATATTGATTGGTGTTTACAGTAGCCAATAGTGCTGAATGTGCCGCCAGATTGACAATAGCTAGCAGCTCAACATGCAAAGCCATGATGACAGCCTGCTCTCTGTTGTGGGGGACTTCTCGACACCACCCAAGAAGACGACCATGATGAAGTCGTTGGAGTGAGGCCATATATGTTCGAGCCGACCGACAGTGCTGCTGGTAAAGGAGAGATGTGTGAACTCCTGCCATTTTCTTCTCAACCAAGGGTTAGGAGGAAAGGGGGAAAGATTATGAGCAACGACCCATAACTGTTTGCTAGTTTGTCGGCACGCATGTCAGTGGTAACTGGCAGGATTTATAGTCATGGGGAAGGGACATAAAAAAATGATGGAAGCATTTTCATTGGATGCAAAATTAGTTAACGCCTCTGAGTGCAGGATGAGTCATCAAACATTTGACCACGGTTTACAGGAAGAAAGAACACTGGATTTTGATCTAAAAAAATGTTGACATGTATTTGGTATATACCAAGAGATAAATGAATGGAATGTGCAAATGAAAGCTGAACTTTTTTGTGTCCTTGTCTTCACACCAGAGGCATATTAAATCCCACATGGTCTCATCTAGGACATTTAAATTGATCAGCTGACCAAAAACATGTCAGGCGTAGGGGGAATAAAAAGACCCCATGTAAAAAAAAACGCACTCCGCTCCGCAATGCGCTTCAGCTCCGCTTGCATTGTGGAAGTGCTCATTGATTAACATGGGAGCAGATTGAAAGCGGATCCACTTTACGCTTGCACTCTACACTTGAGCTTTGGTGTGCCCCAGCAGTTATAAGCCCACCTCTCATTGTAAAAAAAAAAAAACAGGTCTCAGTGCATAACGATAATCATTCACCTTGATCACATGTAAAACAAATTAGATTGTCTTATTTTACAAATAACTGATAACATATTCAGATATTAATCTGCCTCAATGTAAATTTCAACTTGATATAATTACATTTTGTATTTTTTGTTTCTTTGATAACCAAATCATACTGTTGTACTGGTACTAATGTTTTAAAATTATTTTAAAAATTATTTTTGGACAGATAAAGATACAACAAATTATAATTATCAAACAAAGACGGCATTGCACTCTTTATCCTCAAAATTGAAATGCTTCTTTTTCAGGATATTTCCAAAGTTCAGAGACTTGTGAAATCCAGTAAGGCACCCATGAACGCTGGCATAATGAGGAGAGAGAATGGCAGCATCACAGACTGCCAGATGGAAAAGGTGAGCCTTTGGAGTAATTAAACTATAATGGCTGATTACTGAGTGCAGGGTCCAAAGCCCATCAGGTTCATCTGTTGGGTTCCAAACAACCCTGTTTCTACTCCAGGTGGAGTATAATGGTTTTTATAATGCAAAAGTTTGTTTTTTTCCTAAACGCATAACATTGAGTGTTACTGTTTTATTTGTCACATTGATTCCCACCATCGCTTTGGTAATAATTTGCGTAATACATGTCGTCCTTCTTGTGCATTATCGAGTGATGGGAGCCTTGCTGTGACTCACTTGGTTTGTGTAAAATCACATCACCCACGCACCTTTTCTCATAGCAACAGCGTCATTGAAGACGGAGACACACAGATGGAGGTCTGTGTGTAGCGACATTCCAGCACACACAAACACATATTGCACAATACCACTAGAATATGATGAGCAGTACTGTTGCACTGGGATTCATGAATTGTGGCTGAACAAATGGTCAATCAACAAGCCCAACTCTTTCAGATTATCCTATTCAGAGGAAGCCATTGAATTGCATTTCCATTCAGCCAAGATTGTGTTTTACCTTAGCTCAAGGATGCAAAGCTTGCCAAACATGTGATTGGTTACGTGGATCCAAGAGTGTTTAATGATTTCAAGCGGATGTGAAGAATGCAAAGGAAGGCAGGAAGACAAGGTTGAATGGGGATTCTTCATAACACGTCACAGTGTCGTTTGGTAAAGTACAGAAGATGGTCCGGGCTGAGGCGGATGCCATCTCGGGAGGAAATTACTCTTTGTGGAAAAGCCGTCAAAGAGGTTGTTCCATAATGAAATCTTGCCGAAAACAATGTTCACTGGTATACTATAATTGATGATATCGTTCTGGCAGGCTGGTAAAAAGGGAGAATCCTGCTCAGAGTGGGACGGGCTCTTTGATCTAGATAAGAAGGGACACATTTGAAGCAAGAGACTCAGATATTGTGCTTGCCTCATGACCAGCGCCAGATCTCCCCTGTCCTCTTCTTTGTGTTGGCTCAAAGGAAATTAAGACAGACAAGTCCGAAGAGCTGGTATCATTTGCAGCCTCAATTGCAATTTCAAAATGAAAGGTAATAAGTCTGCTGTAATCTGAGACGGCTTTGGTTTTATCGACAGACCTCATTTTTTGTCAAATATGTGTTTGAAATATATTCCAGACAAACTGCTTTAGCCCTAGAGCCATGGCTTAAATGGCTCAAAGCTACACTTTATAATGTCACTAATGAAGATTCTCAAAAATCAAGGTGCAGTTTCCAGGTCTACAGGGTCCTTTGTTTCTTTCACGGCAGCCATGGCTTCCTCCATGGCTGACGCGCCTGCAGCTCGTTAGCTGATTGCAGCCTGGCTGCTCACACCTGCAGCTCGTTACCTGAGGACCTGCAGGCAGTATATCAGGCTGGCTTCCCTTCACATCTGGGCCAGATCGTCAAAGTACCTAACACAAGCATCCACGTCCCTGTCTCAGTCCCTTTCTGTTGGCTCCCTGCACCTTAGCCGACCAGCTAGCGTGCTTCCCACCTAACCTAGCCTCCCCCGATTTCCTGGAGGATCCGTTGGATCCATGGTGGGATCCCCTGGACGCGCAGCGGTCCATCTATGCGGGGACCCGCCTCGCCTATGCTCCGGGCCCCCGTGGAGATTCCAGGAGTGGTAGGCGTGGTTCCCATCGCTCCCGAGGCCGAGCTCCTCCGCTGATCTGCCATATTGTCTCTCCGCTGCCCAGCATTTGGTTGTAACCAACATGCCAGCGCCCCTCCTAGACTAGCTGTTTCCCCAGGTCTTGTGTAGCATTCCTACAAACCCGGCTCCCAGTCCTACCACTAGCCTCATCCGCCTGTCCAGTTACCGATCCCTAGGTTTGATGCTACCCTCTCTCCCAGCTCTAGGGTTTCCGTATCTCGTCACCTCTTCAGTTCTAGACACAGACACTAGCCCAGCTCCAGCTTCCCCCTCCCCTGCCAAGCAGCTAACCCGGCCTCTAGCCCCGTAGTTAGTCCTAGGCTCAGGGACACGCAACCCATAGCTAACGCTTTGCTAGCTCCCGGTCAGGGGGAGAAGCCTGAGCTGCAGCAGTCATCCACTCCGGGGCTGCAGTTACCCCCTGTCTCGGCTCCACAGTGGCCTCCCACGGCAGCATCACGGAAGCCCCCTGTCCCGGCTCCATGGCGGCCTCCTGCCATGGAGTCCCCACCGTCCTGCGCTGCTGCCTCACTGCTGCCCAGCATTACGGAGCCTTCGCTGTCCAGCACCTCCACGGAGATCCAGCCCGCTCCAGCACCACCGCAGCCTCCGGTCCCGGGCCCTCGGCAGTCTCCTGCAGCAGCACCGCCACAGCCTCTGTTCGCGGGCCTCCAGTCTGCTGCCACGATGCTACAGCCGTCCCCTCCACCAGAGCAACAGCAGTCCTCGGTGGCTGCGCCCCAGCGGCACACTGTTGTCCTGACCCCAGGGTCGTCTACAGTCCCTGTCGGCATCCAACCTCTCCTCCAGGGTCCGCTTCCTGCCCTACACCCCTTCAGACAGTAGGGGTGTAGGGCAGGTCTGTCCTGACCCCCAGCCTCGTCGGCGATCTCTGGAGCGGTCCTGCCTTCACCACCGGCCTCCTAGACGGGCTTGTCGACGTCTACAACCATCTAAGGGCCTTCCAGAGCGGTTCCGTCCCCGCCACCGGTCTCCTAAACGGTTCCTCCAAAGAGGCTCCGCTCCCGTGGTCATCCCCCGGAGCAGCTTCCTGGCCGCCCTCCTGAGGCCCTCAGCGCCGTCCCAGGCCGTTGCCCGGGCTGTCCACCGGAGGGGTCTAGCTCGACCACTACCCTGCCTCCGGGTCGTCCGCCCGAGGCCCTCTGTCTCGTCCCGGGTCTCGCCTCTGGTCAGCTCCCGGGGCGTCCTCCTGAAGTCTCCTTCGTTGCCTCTGGTCAGCCCCCGGGGCGTCTCCTGCATCGCCCATGGGCCGTCCGCTTGAGGTCTCTCGCCTATCTCTCGCCTATCTCTCGCCTACTCCAGACCCCCCCCATCCCACCCGGTTCGATGTTCCTGGTGAGCCATCTGGAATCCGGCCGTCAATGGGGGGGGGGGGGGGGAACTGTCACGGCAGCCATGGCTTCCTTTAGTTTCAAACAGGCAGCCATAGTTTCAAACAGGCCACAGAGTTAAGACCTACCATTCAATCCTTTATTCACAGGCTCACGTAGGATACCCCAATCACCAGTGTAGTCCTTCAAGGGTAAATCAACTGTTTAATTTCTCACATACAACAGTATTACAAAACATATGGCAAGGGCGGGGCTATTGCAGGCCCTCCCATTGTTACCTGTAAACACACTTAGGTGGCGTGTGACAAGAGGAACACTGCTACATAAGGCATATGATATTTTAAAGTATACTAATAAATATGTTCTTCATCACCTTAAATCACAAATTAAGAAAATAAGAAATTGTTCACAGACTGTAAACGTTCTAAACATGCCCATATGCAGTGCAGCAGATTGCCCCAAGCAGCAAGAGTATGATTATTTATGCCTCATACTGGGTGAGATAAGGCCAATAATGAATAAAGGGGCTCAGGAGGCTTTTTGTAGCTTGTGCACTGGCCCATTTCCATAGCCCCCAGAGGAACTGAACATGGTATTTATCAAGCAATGCTATTATTTACCAGAGCGGCCATGGTCAAGGTAAAAGTTAGGGTAGGAAAACATTTGTTGGGTTTCTAAAGAAATATTTATGCTAATCAACGTATTTGTGGTTGGTCCAGTGTAATGCAATTATAATCTCATTTGTGTTTGTGCCAAAACATGCCCTCCTACGCATGCAGAGCAGCGTACTATGGTCCTGGGTCTATATGCACTGCACCAAACAGTGGGGAGCAGAGCCCAGCATATACCAGCTGGAAGTCTCTTTACAATGGAGCCCTACTAATACCCATGCAGATAGCTACCATCTGTATTGTTATGTACATGATGCAAATTGTGTATTTTTCATAAGGAGAGAACATGGTTTTACATGGGCATGGTCAGAGGCAGGAAATATTGAGCGCACATCAAGTTAAACCCTAGGTGCGAGTTAAACGCAATCCCAATTCTAAACAAATATTTGACCTACCTGATTAGAATTGGAAGGGGTCTCTTTGTTGTGTGCTCTTCTTCTCAAACAAGTACCAGGGATTTTTCAGCCAAAAAAATTGAACCAAGAAGCAAAAATGGCATGCCAACAAGCTGGGAATAGAGGCTGTAACAGGCATCCTTCTCCTTTGAAGATAGTACCGGGTTTTCTCCCCTTGGCTTCCTCCTCTTAACTCACACTATTCCAGAAAACAACTCAGAAAGCAACTTGAATGACATGTTTTTTTGTGATGTTTTATCAGTCACTTCTAACCACAAAAGCCACATTGCTTACATGGGCGAAGTAGCTGTTTATAGATACCAGACTCTTCACGATTACCATCACCGCTGCTGAGATATCCGACCCTCCGAATACACATGACGATCCCACCAAATCCGTATTCAACCCCACAAGCATACACCATCTAAATACAGGATAGAGGCACAATAATGGTTGTTTTTTTCAACTCATGGTTTAATGGACTATGCAGTGTTGAGTGTGTTGTTTACTGATGGACTGTTTATTGGGAGTGGGTTTTTTTATGTTTCACTGTTAGTCTTATAATTGCACTATGATGTGCTTTGGTGAGAAATAAATGTCAATGTCAATATCATTGCTTTGATAAATAGTCCTGATACAACCATTATATGTATTCAAATGCACCATATTATTTCACTTGCTGTCATGTTTGAAAAACTAGCCATTGTGTTCATTTTGTTCTTGTTATGTACTGTTATCTTTTTGTGATATGCTATCTTTATATGCCAGTCGACATTGGTTCTGAGTTTCAGCTAAGTGTGCGCCATTCTATTGTATGCAAATATGCATACTTAGGAAATCATGCATGCATGTCTAATGCGGGTGGAAGGAAGCGGTGGCCAGGTAAAAATAAATGTATTTTCCCAGTAAATGTTTTCCATGTGGACATTTTGCACCAGGAATGGAAACAGCAGCAAGAGATCACTTGACACCACAGGTCACAAAACCAAAACCGTCTTTCCAGTATAGTAAATAATGAAGCGTGTACAGTGTGTTAAACGGAGCTTCCTCCTTTGTTCTCCTGTAGATTGGGCGCGACTGCTTCCCAAATCAAACCAAGGAGGAGACGGTTCTGGAGAGTAGAAAGCTGCCTGAGAGTCACCAGGTAAAACGGGGTTTGTTTTATTTCACACACAAAGGATGCTTTTGTTGGCTGCATAATCAAGAGCAAATTAAAAAATGTGTCGATCTGCTGTGAGATATATAATTCATATATCCAGCGGCACCACTAGAGACTGAGGCATGCTCTAGAAACGATGCATGAGAATGTTTTGGTGTCGCTTTAGTACACGCGTGTTAGCAGGCGTGACTTAAAGTACAAGTGTTGAAAAATAAGCAAAGTAGCATATTACCACACTCACACGCGCGCACACACACAAACCATATCTGTGTTGAGCAATACTGGGTTATTGTTATTTTAGAAAGAGCCACTGGTACACACATGTTGTTAATATATTTGTGCATTTATTTTCTTTCAACGATTTGAGCACACATCCTGTTGATATCTATACTCAGTGTTGGGAAAGTTCACTTTCTACATGAACTAGTTCAGTTCATAGTTCACACATTTTAAAATGAACTAGTTCAGTTCATAGTTCATAATTCCAAATTTTGAACTAAGTTCACAGCTCCAAAAAATGAACTAGTTCAGTTCTTTTTTTCAATACGTTGCGAACTATACTCTTTTAAAATTGTTGCCACAGCCAGCAATTATTTCATTAGTTTAACACTGAAACTATGTGGCAGATTTCATCCAGTTTTGAATCCTTATCCAACCAGGATTTACATTAGCATCGAAGGGCCTTCCCCCATTGTTGTTTAAACTCCATTCAGTCCACACTAGTAGCAGTTGCAGCTTTCACCCCAACATTATATTCTGAAAGACATGAGGAAAAACTTGCTTGAATGTCCTTTTTAATAAGAAATTATAAAACAAACAGGACAGTAGTTTGTAAGGTGCAATAATAATTTCAAATTCCATAGCAGAACATTACAAAATAGTAATACTGGAATTCTGGAAAGAAAATTACAAACCCTCAAGACCATTCTACTGACTAGAAACTGAGGTAGGAACCAGGCTGAGGTAGTTGAAGTTCAATGTTGAATTTCAAAGTGCAACATTCAAAGTGCAAAACATGTCAACGTTATTAAGTCACTTTTCAATTGTTTGGATTGTTTGCCCAATAGTAAAAAAATATATATATTAATAATTTAAAAGAGTCAGTCAGAGTCCAAGACCATGGAAAGTGCTTCTACTTTCTGTCCAGTGAGTGAAAATACCTTAACTCAATGAATATCTGTCACTGGTTACAGTTCACAAATACAACTAAAATAATAACAAGAACACAAAAGTGTGCAGGGCTAAGGACAGAGTTATTTTCTCTTATCTGAATGAAGATCCTCTCATTGGTCACAGTGGTCGCTCCCTGGTGGATCTGCTGTTTTTGGCTTCCTATAATAACAATTATGCTCTTTTACTTTGATACAGGTCACCTCTACACATCATACTCATATCCATTAGCAATACACTGCACTACCAGGCCTACAGCCCAATAAACTAATCATAACAATATTTATTGTACCTTCACATCTTTTTGTTGGCATTCAAGATCAGCTGCTTCTCAAAGTTGGCATCTCCCAGCCGATTTCTCCTGGGTCTGAATGAGATAATGACAAATTTTAACATCCTGATTATGGCAAAATGTAACAGTAATAAAATAATTGTGCACTGAGACAATAACTGAACTAATTTGACCACATGTTTATATTAAAATCAGAATTAGAATTATCACCTTGCACTAAGATTACTGTACTTATTACCAAAGAATATAATTACAATAACAGTTTATTCCTACCTGAATATTTGACCACCGATGCTGAAAAGCCTTTCAACTGGAGCACTTGAGGGCAGGGCAGTGTTGTGTTTTATGAACAGCCTTCTGAGCTTTGAAAACTGCATGTATTCATCAAACCCATCTGTGGTTGGGGCATCCAGATAGGCGTCCACTTCAGATTTTTGATGAACCTGAGTGTTGCTGTTAAATCTGAAGAATGACGCTGCAGGATCTTTCTTGCCACTTCTATCACTGGACTGGGCTTGACCAGAGTCGTTTGCAGCTGAGTCATCAGAGATGAGTGTTTGAAATTCTCTTTTCAGCATCAATCTGTACTGCATACGTTTCTCCTCATCTTGGACCCAGTCTAGCTTGAATCTTGGCACCAACATAGCGGAGAGTATATGTTCCCTCTTCTCCAGTAGACCTGCCAGCCTTGTGCTCAGTGACTCCAAGATACTCTTTATGAGAGGTCGGCATGTAATGAGACCCTCTGCTGCAGTGGGCTTTCTGCTCTCTTCCAACAAGTCATTCATATGACATTGCAGTTGTACAATGGTTGGAGCCAGATAGCCAAGAAATATGTTCTTCTCTGCTTGGAGGATATTTAGTGCAAGTGCCAAAGGCCTCATCACATCCACAAACATGTGTATGAATTCAACTTCCTGTGGAGAGAATCTGCGAAAGCCAAACTCGTCACTCACAGTGTGCAAAAGGAGCTCATCATGCAAGGGAGTAGCATCATTTTCAGGGGTGACCTCAGCCATGTTAATTTCTGCCTTGGTAGTTAGTTTTGCTATGCGAGACAGCCGCTCCATCGCAAGAAAGACTGAGTTCCATCTTGTGTCATTTGTCACAACAAAGCCAATTCCAAGCTTTTCCTCCACAGTATCAGAAGCCTTTGTACTTCGCTTAACCAGATTCCACAGTGCAGATGCTTTCCCAAAAACGGCCCTCGACATAGTTCTGTAACGTTTTTCACTAACCTTTTCTGTGTCTTTGGCCACCAGGTTCAATGTGTGTGCCATGCACCGTCTGTGAGGAGGGAGAGAGGGATGAACCAGATCCAAGAGCGGCTCAGGCTCCATCTCATCTATCATCTGAGCTCTCACTGGCCGCAGCAAAGGCTGACACTGGTTCATCCTCATCTTCACTTTCAACTGTCTCTGTCTCTGGCACATCATCTTCAATAGCAACATCCATCGCAAAACAGTTGAATGCCTTGACAAAATTAGCAGCATTGTCTGTCACTGTACAAACAACCTTGTTGTGGATTTTGAACTCTTTGTTGACATCTGACAACAATTTTGCCAACACATCATGTGTGTGCGCTCCTTTAATTCGCCGGCATGCCAGTACTGCAGAGTGTCTGTTGGAAACATCTGTTTTGTTTAGCCAGTGGATGGTGATTCCCATTGATGCCTTGTTCACAGCAGACCAGCAATCTACTGTTGTGCACACAACATCGATCGCAGACAGTTCAGTCTTAAGTTCATACGTTTTCTTTATATTTCTTGTTTAACAGTGTCTGTACTTTTTTTCTCGATGGCACTTGTTTGGATGGATGCAACCCCTTAATTAAGTTTATGAAAGCTGGGCTTTCTACTTTCCTCAAAGGTTGTAAGTCTCCGACAATGTACTGGACCACCAAGTTGTCCACCTGCGGCTGGGAGATGACAACGAACCCGCTGCTGTATGCAGTTAATGGCATTTGGGTCGAGGATCTGTCTTGGTCTTTTGACTTTTTACTTGTTGCTTGCACATACCTTGAAAGGCTACCCGGGTGCTTGAGTTCTATGTGCCGTTTCAGATTCGCAAACGATGTAACTGAAGTTCGGATTTTATTTTTCAAAGCCGGTGGGCAGAGTTTACACATAAACGTTAGATTGTTCCCTTCCTTGTCGATTTTCTCATAAAAATCGCTAAGGTAATTATATGATACCTCCTTATGTCTACATGCTGCTGTCGCCTCCATGCTGTTTTTTTTTGTTTTGATGACGCATGGGGCAGTGCGACACTGGTGGCTGCCGTTGCCTATGGTTGCCAGATCCACTCAAGTTGAGCTCTACTCAACTGTCGCGCTCTCGCACTTGTTAGGCATAGAATCTGGCATAGACAAAGAAGCACACGCAACGGTTGGGCAACACTTTAGTGCTAACGGTGTGTTTTTTGCCTGAACCTTATTGAACGAAATTTAAAAAGAGTGACCGTGACGTTCACAGACACCAGAATGAACGCGTTCACAGTATCGTTCATCAGGCAGAAATACCGTTCGTTCGTTCAAGTTCACCAAAATTATGAACGAGTTCATGAACTTTCGTTCAATGAACACGTTCAGGCACAACACTGTCTATACTCCTATTGATATTCACTATGTACAACAGTTCCTGAAGATGGCCTATAATACAATTAAATCAGCAATGATTTGCATGTGAGTCTCTGTAGGCCAAGCTGTATTAGTGTTGCCAGTTCTCTGTCATCATTATGGCACCATGGCTAAAGTGATGAGATTCTCTGTGACAGGTCTCGTAGGGCCGCTTTCCTGCCCTCTTTTAATATACAGTTCACTTTTCTATGGGCTGTATTTCCTATTGGGTTACAACACACAAGTAGCCTCATACAAAAAAAAAAATGCCACCAACAAATTGATGTCCAAGTTAATGTTGTCTTTTATGATCTGCCTATCAATCTTCCATTAGCTGCCATTTTTGACGGTGCAAATCAAAACATAAGTAGGCCTATCTTGTCTGTTTTTATAAGCTAATCTAGGATCTAACAACAATGGTGATGTTAAGGTATAAATTGACACTTTTCATCAAAGTCAGCCGCAAGCCTTATTACTCCATGCCATACAAGCTGTGGTAATTGCAAAACAGTGCATGCAGCAAGATAAAGTACAACCTTTGTCATTATAACGAGAATCGTTTGACTAAAATAAGGTTTATGGTTCTATTAGTATCTACTCGTAGAGAATAGTGGGGCAGTACTGCAGACTTGGATGCAACCGTCCTCCACTATGGCTCTGCCTTGCTGATACCATCTCTGCTATTGCCCTCGGCCACCCCTGCCCCTCATACAAAGGGGCTAGGCCGGCTTATCCCCAATTCTTCTACATTATCCATTTTTTGAGGCAGGATAGACACACCAAGGTTTCTGGGTTCAATCTCCCAACCTACCTGCCCACTATACCTGTGGGCGTGCTGGAGCGAGAAGCTTAAATTCACTGGCTTTGAAGTTCAAGTTGCTTTGGATAAAAGTATCTCCTAAATCACTAAATAGTACATTCAAAGTAAGTAATCCTTGCTGCACTTGCTTGTCGGCACCAGAAATACTATTTGGATAAGCGTTTTTTTTTTCGGAGAAAAGCATTTCTGCCAAGATAACAATGGCGGTAGCTCGCTGTACATTGAATCACACCATGCTTTTAATAATAGATCTGACCTATATGACTAGTTGTCCATCTCCCTTAATAGCACACCAAATGCCGAGTTCACACTACACAATTTTAAGCCTGATTTTCCACTCGCCGACATATTCTGAAGCTTGCCGGCAAAAACCTCAAATCTGAGGCAAATCGGCGCAATCGGGGCTCGCAAATCGGCACTCGATCGCTATGTGTGAACTACTAACGACTAGGGCTGCAACTAACGACTATTTTAATAGTTGACTAGTCACCAACTATTGAAACAATTAGTCGACTAATCGGATAATTATTATTTTTTTCTTAAATTTAGCCTGAAGTTGCTTTAATGATGTGGCAAATGATAATAAACACAAGAAATATGGGTACTTCAATGAAAAATGCATATTTTATTCAACTTTGCTGCTGATTCATACAAAAAGTAAATAAAAATCTAAAACCAATTAGGCACAGTGCTCGGTCAG
>JAOPJH010000066.1:0-12327 GCA_027122575.1 Merluccius polylepis
ATACGGACTTGACTGTTAAGAGTTCAGCCTCAACATGGCGTCTGGTAACGGGAATCCCGCTTCAAGCGTAAGTGAAAAATGTATTAGCCTGCATGAATAAGGCATCATGAATGAATATTGTAGCGTTTTAATCATTACCGTTAGCTAACTAGTTAGCCATATGATATTAGACAACAGATCATAAGCTAACTGAGCTAGCATAATATGAGATACTCACATCAGAAAACATAACTTTATCTGCATTGTGCTTGCTAAATCTTACTTGTTGTCAATACATGCAAAATAAGCTACAAGCAAACCATAATAACTACATAGATAAATCGCTTACTACATTGGTTTCAAAGTACTGACTATAAGAGCTAGTGGATTTAGCTAGCTACACACTTGTCAATAACATTGGCTAGAGAGAATAAAGTAACTTTTTAAAATACTTTGAAGTTGTTAGGTTGACAGCAGCTTGCACACAACTTTGTCTGATCAATGTTTGACATATTTTATTTATTCATCCCCTAGGATTCACTTAAACGTGACATTCTTGAGAGATTGCACCATCGACTGGTACACATCTTGGAGAGGCAACCTCTTGACATCGAAGGGTTACATTTTGCATGCCGTCAGGAGTTTGTTTTATTAAGTGCTCTAGGTGACATAGTGGATGTAGGAGAGAATATATTGACTGCACTTGCAAGTCTGAATACTGTTATCCAGCAGGAGAGAGAGAATGAACAGACATTTGTAACTCTGGAGTTGCAAAGATGTTCTGGGCCTGGGCGTCCACGATTGACTGTGTCAGTAGAGACTCTTACACATCTGGTTGAACTTGGGCTGCCATCAAAATGCATTTCCAGACTCCTTGGTGTTTCTAGAGCAACACTATTTAGGCGGTTGACAGAAAATAATATTTTTCTTTCTGCTTCATATAGTAGCTGCAGTGACGACGAATTAGATTTATTGATCACAGCAATTAAAAGCACAATGCCAGATGCTGGGTACACTATAGTCCGAGGTGCTCTACTCTCACAAGGACACAGAGTGCAATGGAGCAGAGTCCATGCATCTATGCATCGTGTGGACAGCGTTGGCGTGCTCGCCAGGATGACCAGATTAGGATGTGTGGTGAGGAGAACGTACTCTGTTCCTTTCCCGAAGTACTTGGTGCACATTGACACCAATCATAAGCTCATCAGGTATGTCTGCATGCTATGTATGTAAAATTCCATTGTTTTTATGTCCAGTTTTGTATTTTGTGTAAGCCTATTCTATTACATCTTTGTCTGATTTTGTTTTGTTCACATTCCCACAAATATTGTATTGTCAGACCTACGCTGCCAGAAATGCTGTGTTGTGTCTGTGAGTTACTTCTTATCTTGTATGATTTCTTTAACCTAGGTACAACTTTGTTATCTTTGGGGGCATTGATGGCTATTCAAGAAAGGTAAGAGTGTTGACTGTCAGGGACCAAGAACTGCAAAATGTTGCTGACCATACCCCGTTTTAAGCATCCTCTGACTTAATTTCTCATATCATAAGACTTGTCTGAGGTGTCACATGATCCCGTTATATGTAATGATTCTGTAGTGAGTTCTTGTTTTAGCCACTAGAAAACATTTTCAGCTGACTTATGTCATGAGAAAAAGTGATTGATTATAGTACTCATGTTTTGTTCCATCTTAACTTGTAGATTATGTACCTGAAAGTAGCAGACAACAACCGGTCTGACACACACTTGGACTTCTTCAATGAGGCTGTGAACAAGCATGGGTTTCCTCTGAGGTATTCACATTATTTCAAATGTAATTATTTGTGTGATTACTGACCTATCCAGAGAATTCTGATGCTAACCATCAACTAGCTTCCAGGCCACTTAAATGCACTCTAAAACTTGTAGTAGTTATTTTGACGCAGCTATAGATATTGTTTAATATGACAACAAAATTTGCCACAGCAGGGGTTATCAAAGTATTTCTTTATACTGTGGGCCTTCCCAGATTATTTCATGGGACAACACTATTGAAAGTAGATGTTACCAATTTTACTGAAAGTGAAATTGCTTTGCTTACCAATACAATTAGCAATGAAAGGTTAGTTAACAAATTCATAAAGGTTTGTAATTTTTCAGAGTGAGAGGAGATCATGGAGGAGAAAATGTGGGAGTAGCGGAACTAATGTTCTCAGTTCGTGGAACTGACAGTAACAGCTTCATTGCCGGAAAAAGCGTACACAATCAACGGTGAGTACGGTAAAACCTAAATTTGGAAGCTTCAAAATAGTAAAAAGTTGATTTTATGATTCCTAGCAGCTATTAAGGAAACCATTCCTTCAAGAAAATTGGAATGAAGTTTTCACAGAAATTCACTGGCCAAGATCATAAACATTTCAAAGCAAAGAAAATGTAGTATTTAAACTCATTAAATAATATTAAGAAACATTGCCAATGATTCAATGGGTTGGGCTAGGGCAAAGTGAACAGTTCTTGAATGGATCATATACGTGAAAATATTCTCTTAATTTTTTTTAAAAATACAGAATTGAACGCCTGTGGCGTGATGTGTTCATGAGTGTTACAGGTGTTTTTTATAACATCCTGCACTCCCTTGAGGATCAACACCTGCTTGACATCAGCAGCATCCTGCACATTTTCTGCTGCCACTACGTTTTTCTGCCACGCATCCAGGCTAGCCTGGATGTCTTCAGTGAGGCGTGGGACAACCATTCCATCAGGACAGAGCAAAACCTGACACCAAATCAGTTGTGGCATGTGGGCCAGTCCTTGAATCCTGTTGTTGATCCTGAACCTGAGGTAAATTATACTTTTTTTTTTAAATGTCTCGACAATCTTTTGTTGATCCTTAATCAGTAAAAATGTCGTAGGTGGTTATAGGTTCTGTTTCACCGTTAACCATTCTTCTTGCACCCCCCTTCATGGATTAAACAGTCTTGGCTTTGTGCAAGAAACGAAGGGGTTCTTTCGACCACAACTGTACAGTACCTTAGGAGTGTGTATGTTCACCTTTAGTGAAATGTAGAGAATCAGTAACATAGCTGAGTATTTTCAATAATATTCCATGATTACCTCAAAGGTGCACTATGCAGTTTCAGAGAAGAGGGATTTTTTTTTCATTTGCAGAGCCTTCAGTTATTTCACAAAAATATGGTTTTCTCCACATGTTATCTTTATTATTGAATAATTATACAATAAACTAAACTATAAACTGTGAATACAAATAGATTGTTTTTATGCATTTATGCCTACCATAACTTTTGTTTACAGAGGTAATTTTATACTTTAAAGAGACAGTATTAAAAATGGATACTGAATAATATTTATACACATAATCTTTCTTTGACAGGGTATAGTCATACCAGAGATTGAATGGGAGGAGAGTGGATTCGCAAATGAGCCCCATTCAGGCGTCAATGTCCCTACGCTGGACGTTCCTCTCATGAATCCTGAAATGATGCAGCTGCAAGAAAACATTGATCCATTGCAACAGTCTGAATGTTTCGGAGTGGACATCTATCACAACACTGTCCGATATGTTGAGAACTTGTTAGAGGCTAGGTAATGCTACGAATAGTCCAATCTCCTAACCTATAAGCCTCCTTTCCTATGCCTTAATGTTGGTATTGTGTTTTAGCAGAGTTAAATCTTCCTCTCTTCTGTTTTACCTCTCGTTAGTATTCGTGTAGTCGGTAAACTCAGTCGGTGGCTTGTTGCTTAAATTTTGCTGCCGTAAAGGAAAGAAATTACTACATTTGTATGGAAAATCTTTTTATTTGGTGATTGTCATTACACATTTGAGCACTCTTCCATTTTATAAAATAAAGCTTTTTTTTCTCCATTAATAAAAAAATGTCAGTCCTTGAAAAGTGCTGTAATAGTCCTTGAATTTTACTATATGAACCCGAAAACTTTTAAGGTAAATGGAATTCTGTTCCAAACACTCAAATTGTGATATTTGAGCATATTCATATTGATTACATTACAGTGTCCTCTAGTGTGTAATTTCTACTGTCTATTACTGCTCTAGGCTATTTATTCAAGAAGTTTTACATAATGTTTAACTTTCCAATATCACCGGTTAACCTTACAATAAACGACAGTGAAGCAAAACATTGATTTCTTATTAACAAATTGTATGAAAGAAAGGCACAATTAAATACACTGTACACCTCAAACTGCTATTGGTCCTCACTTCGAAATGTTCAAACCTTTCTTTGTAGTTGAGGAGGGCTGTGCTAATGACCATCTGTATGTAAAAACTTTCCTTCTGCTCTAGCAGAAGTTTGACTTGTGTGGCTGTCAAGATACCTCGCTAATCCAACAAAAGACTATCAACAGTGAAAAGATGCTTGAAATCATCAACATTACAACAAGAACATTTTGCACGGACCAGCACCATTAGATTAGTCCAAATCCTGTATCCCATGTCACAATGGATGCCTCAAGGGCTTTTTTAAAATCCCCATAGGTGGAGAAGTGGCCAGGGATGCGGAGGCACATGTAGCAGGTGGAGGATTTGGGGAACTGCCCACGCACAACCTCCACTTTCAGCTCCCCAGATATCACTTCCCACCCAGTCCAAAACCGGAGTAGGTTTGTGAGAGACTCTGCTGGAACTACAAAAAAGAGTTTTAATTAGCATAAAGAATTATGCTAATTATGACAGGAACATTTATTTTTACTTCTGTGAAATGGTAGGCCATTCAAACGCAATTGTAGCCTTAAGCTGTGGGCTAATGTAAAGATGCTGTGTCATCGTTCTTTGATGTTTTCATAATGAGAGGTATATGGGAATGGCATACCGGTTTCAATGAACTGCCGAAGGAACATCCCAAGCTTGGCTCTTGTCTCAAGAGGATAGTCCTCGTCGTCTTCATCACCTGACTCAGTCGGCCAGATGATGTGATCAATCATGACCTAGAAGTCACAACTAGTTAGTTAAATAGTTCCTCCAAAACATTATTATCTGCTGAGTACATCTGTTTTCCCATACATTTGTTTGTATATTAATGTACAATGGCAATAAAGGATAATCTGATCTAATCAGAACAGTAATTTTCAGGAAGAAGAAAGCAATATAGAGTAACATAAGTCTGTACAATAAAATAATGTTTTTGATAGAGTAGTTCAACATAGGTGTATAGCAACTCATAATCTCCATGGAGAGTACCGGTATATAGATAAGAGTTCCCATTGTAAACTTAACCTTTATTGATTTGTATGTACATCCGTTAAAAAATCAAATGTTTCTCAAGTCTGGTATTCTTATCACAAGTTGTGCAATATGTGTAATTTGTGCTTGTGATTTGAAAGTATATGCTGCTTAGTTTAAATCTATTTTATACTACTATGGAGGCAGCCATTTGTGAGCAGGATTCTAGTCCAAGACAAGGGGACAGCAAAGTATATTGTTTGGTATTGTACCTGGGGGCTGCAGATCACTACTTTCCCAGATGGGAAGACAGCTTCAGCCACATCCCTTCTTTCTGTTAATATCGACCACACTCCAGTCTCTTTTAGGCCCCTTCTCATTTGCTTTATCTGAGAAGAAGTTCTTCCCAGAATCTGCAACAATCATAACAAAAAACATACATTTCACATAACAAATTGAACAATAACTGAGTGTGAAAAAAAGTCAATATTGTGGGTTGTAAGTAATGTGTAATGTTGTTTGGCTTCTGAGCTCCTTTGAAACAATTACTTACTTAGGCCTTTAAGTTCCCTAGGAAACATAGGCCATTGATGAAACCCCTCCACCCAAAATCTACGAAGGGCCGGGCCACTTGGCAAAAATAACACATTTTTAACCATATGAAACCACAATAACTTGATGCCTTTATATCTTTGTTTATAGATGTATTGATTATTTTTACCAGTTAAATCAGGGCTGTATTTTTTTCTATGTCTCTGTAACACCCTGAAAACCCTGATTTTTCAACAGTATTTACATAGGAACATTGTTTAGTAAACACATCAATAATCAGGCTTAAATAAACACATTCCTTTAATTCCCCACCATTGACAAGAACTGACTTTCGCCCCTGGAAGTGTGTCCCTGTATCCAACAGGAAATACAGGGTGAGAGCATGACTTAAATTATTGTTGCATTATCTTCAGTATTGTTAATGAGAATTGCCAAGGGCCATGCCCAATATGGTACAGTTCACAATAAATCAGTGGTCTTAGAATGCTGTCCTTGGCTCCGGTCTGTTACATGCAAGCCGCACCAAACCGCTCAGTGGAAACCTAAGGCTTACGTCACCCTTTCAATGGGGCACCTAGCCGTCCCAAAAAGGTCGTACTAGATACAGCAGTCCATTGATGGTCCACCAAACATTTGCACTATAGTAAGATCTGAACTATTTGTTGGAAATCTCCACTGCAGTGTTATTTTTTTCAGTAAAAATATTTAGCATATTTTACCCTTTTTGAAAAAAATCAAATAAAAAAAACTGAATCAGAACCAGCCAATTCAGTTACTGAATGTTAAAAAGTATCAATTTCAACAAACTCTTCCATTACCGCATGCTGCAAAAGCTGCTGATGAAGGTATCTCCTGTTCCTCTGAGTAAGTCGTGGCAGTTCCCACATGTCAGTCAGGATATTGACATGAGCCTTCTGGTCCTCGGATAACTCCTCAATGCCTTCCAGCTGTAGTGGAGAAAAAAAGTCCTCCACATCAATCCCTTATTTAACCTCACACATACCAAAAAAAGCTACACAAACAGACATTACCGAGTGGATAGTGTTCCTTTGGTCAAGGTCAGGGCAATCCTCTAGGTGCAATATCGCTGTCTCCAATGGCCCGCCTAGGAGGACATGGATGACAGCCGGACTTATTCCAGCCAAACCTGGGCCACCATGAATGAAACCATGCCCCACCAGTCTGCCTGCAATCAGGAACAGGTCCGAGTCTAAAAGTGGCTGTGAGGCGCAGGGTATGAGGTGATCCTTTTGCCCTTCGAAGAGCATTGTCACATCAGCATTACCTGCATTATAAAGATGAAATAATATTTCCCATAAGATTATTTTTACCAGAGTAGCTTTCATTAAACTTGACTATTGCTTGCTTACTAAGAATCACTTATTTTGAACAGACAGTCACACTGCTGCACACCGTATTCTGATAGATTGACATAGATGGAATGTTGTTGTATTTGAATGCAAAACTAAACTAAAACATACCAAAATTTATATGGAATCCGGACTGTAAAGTGTTCATGGCAAAGCTGAGGAAGTAGCGACTGACGCCATCACCTATTGCAGCATCACCTATAACACCAAGAATAATTGTCAAAACACATCAATGGAATGGCTGATTTTCTGTCTAGGATGTGGAACCAGTTTCAATCGATGAGAAATGTAATTTTAAAGGTTTCTCATTCAGCAATTGGCCTGCACCCATCTGTAAAACTTTTACTTGCACCTCAGGCAGGCACCTAGCCTGTAAATCCAGACCCACATCTAGAACAATGTAGTGTCTGGCCACGAGCAATAGACCTTCCCAACTCAAGTGGCAGCACCTATTGCTAAATCAAGGTTACATTGAAATTACATTTGCCATATTTCTAGCGGAAGCAGTAACCCTTATTCCTTTTCTTTTTTCATGGATGTAATTGGCAAATGTGGTTGCAAAGCTCTTTACAAATTCAACCTTGTATATAATATTGTTAAATAAATATTGCGACCTTCCAGCACACAGTGAAGTGGGGCAGCCCATTTCGTTCTCTTCTGCTTATAGAAAGCGATAACGGCTGCTTCTCCGTCTTCAACATTTGTTTGTATGTCCATGGAGAAGCGAATAGGCGTTACCAGCTCTTGCTCTCGCAATAAACACCTTCGAAAAAGTGTTGCTGCACTCGAAGCATTGAGTACTTCCTTCCATTCTATAAAATACACAATACAATAACATAAATAAATGTTAGAGCCATGGAAGTCAAAAACATTTCACAGAGATATTAAAATGTAAAGTTAAAATAAGTGAATTATTTGTAATTCATCAGTAAAAACATTTTGTTTTTTAAGCGGTCAGTGAAATCTACTTTATGGATTTTCAAACTATCAAATTTGGTATTTAGCCTTAAGGGACTGACATACACGTGTATACAATATTAACAAGATAGCTCAAGAAACATTGCCACCATTGACCAACACGTCTTCACAAGGGCGGGCTTAGCTGCTACTTTCACATAACTGTTAGAGGAAGTGGTTTCGCTGAATAATTTTGAGCCAGGCCAACAGGGAGTGCAAAAAATGCTCTGGAGGGTAACATTCAAAAATATGCGCTGGAATTTTATAGTTTTTATATATCTTTGTGTTTGCGAGGTATGACTAGC
Organism: Merluccius polylepis; assembly: GCA_027122575.1. NCBI lineage: Eukaryota > Metazoa > Chordata > Actinopteri > Gadiformes > Merlucciidae > Merluccius > Merluccius polylepis. The sequence continues at coordinate 8,341 of JAOPJH010000066.1, forward strand.
ACCTGGTACATCAGGATTGACTGCAACAGTGGCAGTGGTGCTTTGTGGCACTGTATGGCTGGACGTGGACGCCTCTCCAGGAACATCTTCAAGAAACAAACTGCTGTTTCCTGAAATTCTAAATAATGAGAATATCAGCTGTACCATAATTAAAACTGTAAAAAAAACACTGAATTAATGAAATACAAGACATGCTGAAGGCAAATTGATTAGTACCCATCTCCCAAAAGCTTGCATGGTATTCTATGTCCTCTTTGGGAAAGTGTTGTACACATATTGGACATATTTCCTGAGTAAAAAGAGAAATGTACAGGTTTTGAAGATATATATCATTTCGAGTAGAATTATATTTTAGTAAGTAAATATTAACATTGTATTTACATCTCGAAAGACATTGGAAAGTGCCAAGTTAAAAAAAAAACTTGTTTATAAAAGGTGATGAATTAAGAGAAAAACTCAACTGTAGTATTGTCTCCGACCATTTCAATACTGCTTATTTCTGGCTGGTCACTGGTCTATAAATTCAGAAATAAAAAGAAATGTAAGTAAGTCAATTGCACAAGCTTAAATATAACATGTTCATTTGTAAAATAAGAGAAACATTTTAATAACAGCTTACAATCAATGTGCCATTGCATCCTGCTACATGTAGCGGCAAAAGCTGCAAAGGCATTTGACTGCCACATGTGATGCAGCTTGACTGAGGCATCTTCGCAAACTCAGCTGCGTCATAGGGGAGTGGTTCAGTTGAGAGCTGCTCCTGTAGGGGAACTATGAAAAGGACATTCTTCCCATTGCTGGAAGCGGATTTGAGTAGCCTCGTGGAGTACCCCTCGGACTCAGTGGGAATGATGCTCAATTTGCGACGTCCGCTACCGCCTATTTTTAAATGTAAAGAGGAACAACACAAGTGTCCTTTAAAACCTTGTTAACATGTTTACATTCATTTAAGGCAAACTTGAATGTGTTGTTTACCACTAAGAGTGATATTAATGGTATTTCAAAGTAGGATTCCACATAACACTAGCCTGGAAATCAAGACCTGTTGCTGGCAAATTAAATTAGCTCAGAATGTTGGCCTGGACACGATCCATTGAAATTCATTAAATATGTCAGAAAATTTGGAGTTGGCAATCAAATGATTCTATCTGATATGGGCTGGCCAGAGCCATATGTATGATGCTCTGGGGCGGACGTAACCAGATGACGACAGTACTGGGAATGCGTCGTCGAGCCGTGATGATAAACAACAACACATAAACAGCATGCAGTGGTATTTGAAATGCACATCTAGATGCCGCCCCTTGAGTTTGGAAGCTCTATTGATCGTGGCCAGACCCGATATCGTGCCAAATGTGCGTCTGGATTAACAGGCTAACACAACACATATCTGGGGCTTTGAATGTGAAAAACCTTAAGGGCTATACTTTCCCATCATTGGATATTGAGAAAAATGTTACCTGCGGACTTGTGGAACAGCCAGCCTCCTTTTAATGTTTGAAGTTTGGGAAATTCCCCCTCAAGTAAAGCCACAATCTTTAAAACAAATTGATTAAAATATGATTCAAAATATAGCAAGTTATTTACATTTTTAATCACTGAGCAATCTACGTCATGTACACATGATTACCTCACTGTGATTGAGGTTGTCTGGCATACTGAGCATCCTCTTTCCAAGGCCAGCATGTGCCAGGTCCAGCTCTTCAGAGCCCTTTGGGGTGAACTCGCTTGGCCCCGAAAGGACATACATATTGTAGTCTGTCCTTTTAATGATGCAGGGGGCAGGAGCAGGAGAAGTTAACCTTTTTCTCCCTCTTGGCTGCTCACCAAACATACTTGGAAATTGCCTGATGTGGAAAATAACAAAAACATTTGTGATAAAAACCAGAATAAATCTAGAGCAAGATTGGTCCATAATAAAAATCTATGACTTTAGCTGATGGTTTTCTATGCCATGTTTTTAATAATTGGAATGTATTAATAGCTAAATAAGAACATAAAATACAATGGTGCTGATCAGTAACTTTCTGGTACCCGGGTTAACGATATTCAAAACACCAATATTAAATACTTCAGAAAATGACAGCATACGAGGACATTGAGAAATCCAGAAGGAACATGTCTAAAACCATCAGCAATGACATTGTTAATGACAGCAGTACATTTGTAAAATTGGCAGCAAGCTCAAATGTCAGATGTAGGGCCCTATGAAATCCGTTTTTTTTTTCACAAATTCCGTTTTCTCCATTTTAATGTCATGACTTCGGTTTGTTTTTGTTTTTTGTTTTTTACAATTGACACTCATTTCATCATCAGAACGAGTGTCTAATTAATGCAAACAAGTAATATTCTAACAATGTAATCAGATATAAGACTACATTTAAAATACATCACAACATTGCACTGTTTATAGTGCTAAAAAAAACGAAAAAACAGATTTGTTGTAGGCCTATAACAGAAAATAAAGCCATTAATGTTGTGCTTCAAGTGAAGCACAACATTTTTTTTTTTACATAAATGATAAAGTCCTTATTAACTTTTCAAGAAGCTGGACAAGAGTTAATATTGGACAGGCTTTATAGATCCATGGCACCTGTTGGACAGCGCTTCACCTAACAGCGGGCTGCAACACCAACCAACAGTATATTGTGCGACGGACAGCTAGTAGTTATCATTAGCATCAGCGTTAGCCGACATCACGGCAACAGCTGAATAATGTAACACATTACACAAGTTACACTACATGAAAACAACGGGCTGTAGACGCTAGAGTTATAATTACGTGCAGGAAACATTGTTGAGACTAGCATTTCGTACCGCAGCGTCCGTTCCATAATACAAAACTCCCTTTAGCAATGGCTGAATATAAGACCTCCCTGTGCTGTGTATTTGCGGGAGCGAGTGGCATTAATAACTTATAACAGTAAACGTTTAACATGATTACGTGCTTGTAGATGCTTTAATCATATACCGAATTTATAAACAGACCATATTGTTAACAATAAATTAAGTTATGAAATACCAGAGTTACGTATAGTATGGATAAATGAATAAGTAAACATTGAATAGACAGATTTGTGAAAGGGGTTTGGCGCCGTGTGTTACATTACGAGTACTGCAGCCAGGCTCTACTTTTCACGGCTGTATTTTGGTCTTTAGATGTCGCCAAACCAAAATCCCTCCATAGTTATGATTTAATTTTAATCGTGTTATATCCCTTTGCCTTTTGGAAATTGAATGTCACCAAAATAATGGCGAATTCCGTGACATTTCGTGTTAACCAGTAGATTCCGTTTTTATTGCCCGATTCCGTGATTCCGTCCGCGTTTTCGCGCAAATCATAGGGCCCTACATATGCACAAACATCAACAGGACACAAACCAGGAACTACTGAACAGTGAAATATAAAGATAGTAAATTAATTTATTCACCTTCTCATGGCCTGCCTCACCCTATCATTATTAGTCACAGCAGGTTGGGCACTGTCTCCAGCCCTGACTGGTGCGCTCACTGCCCTGACTGGTGGTTGGCTTTCTAGCACTCTGCCAGTGTGCAGCGAGGTAGAGGTAGAAGCAGCAGGCGAAGACAGCTCCCTAGCTAACAATTGCACAAAAGCCCTTGCTGCTACCTCGGCTTGAGGCGATAGACCCTGTCACACAGCCAAGTCATTTTCACTCATGTTAATTTCATATCAAGATGTAGTAGCGGAAAAGCCAATAAGCATGTGGAGACATATGCAATGCTAGCCAGTGCTAGCTAACGGAGCTACAACAGGCTACAAAAAGAAAGTTTCAAATCATTCTTGAACCTACTCAATGGCCTAACGTTAAAACTTAGCAAGACCATTAATTGATGGTTCAAAAACATTTTACGACTCAAGACAAGAGGTAAACTAGCTTAATTAGTAAAGTTTCACTTACGCTTGAAGCGGGATTCCCGTTACCAGACGCCATGTTGAGGCTGAACTCTTAACAGTCAAGTCCGTAT
>JAOPJH010000066.1:141546-154173 GCA_027122575.1 Merluccius polylepis
ACACACACACACACACACACACACACACACACACACACACACACACACACACACACACACACACACACACACGTACCTCTTAGTATTTAAACTTGTGATTAATCGTGATAAATCACAGCCCTAGTACCGTATTATTCCGAATATAAGACTTTTTTTTCCTCCTAGAAATACGTTGGGGTCGTCTTATTCTAGACTTTTAAATGTCAATATACATTCACAACCACAGATGGCATTAACCACTTTGTGGTTAATGCAGTTTTTAAAATGTTGATAGGGTACATTGTTGTTTTTTCACTGAGAGAAATACCAATAGACTGCCCCCGACTAAAGATTTATATGTTAGTTAGATTAGATTTGTAAGTAATTATTTCTATTTATTTTTGGGGCATCAGAGATTGGTTTGAATTGCAGGGTGAAAGCATGGGTACAGATCCCTGGGGGGACGGGGGACGTGTCCCCCCCAATTTCTGAAAAACATGAATTGTCCCCCCCAATAAAAATACCCTCAATTATTCAAAATTGAACAAATGTATTTTCAGACATCAAACATGATCCTAAAAACATGATCAGTTAGTTTACACAAGTTGGTTAGGGCTTCATATTTTGATATTCATCCATATCAATTATGCATAAAGTAGTCCCATTCACTGGAAGATGGTGAGAAGAATTGGGGATCTGGGAGGTTGGAGGGAGGCGAAAGATAAGAACATGAGTACCATGACATGAGACCCTTTAAATTATGATTTACTAATATAACAGTTAAGTAAGCAGTGATATGCGCTGTTGGCTATTTAGGACAAATAAACAAGAAAGGTAAGCAGAATAAATTATTCCCTGTGCAATAACTTTTTGAATCATATGGCGGCATACCTATGAGTTGCATACGGGCAAAAAAAACAAAAAACACTTTTGTGTCCCCCCCAATCCTGACATCGGATCTGCACCCCAGGGTGAGAGGGTTATAACAGAAACACTGTTAACCTTGTGCTGCTTTACAGATAATACAACACCGTAATAATCAGCCTTTAAAATATCATGTTTACAAGCACACGCACGAAGCGGGCGGCCTATTAACGGCATGGACCAAGCGGTTCTGGACCAGGAAGGAGACATGAACACTTTTAATAATCCTATTTAACCGTATAACTGCACACAACTTTATTTAAAAGCAAGGAAATGGAAAAAATGTTTGTATTGTAATAAACCTTGTTTCTGAGGTAAGAAGTGTAGAGAGCCTGATGAGCTTAGTGCGTTGCGGTGGAGATGTAATCGAACTCTCATCAAATACATTTTTCCTTTAGCCTTGTAGGCATATTTATTGTATCGACAGGCGGGAGTAACGTAACTGTGCTGCCACTCTCCTCGTTATAACCACATGGAAAAACTCAGACACCGGAACAGGTAGTGTAGGTGTCAGATAACTAGTAAGGGCGTACAACAGTACTACACTTAACACCCCCACTTGCCCTTAGCTTATTGTGGTACATTATTTTTGATAGAAAATAAAACAACAAAAACAAATTTTCGCACACTATATGCTTTTCTTGCACTCTAAGTGCCAAACAAATACTGAGCAAACTTCTTCAGTTGTAGCTTAGTGGCTGGTTTTGTCATCAAGTCAGCAATCATGTTGTCAGTAGGACAATAATTCAAACATATTCTCCCACTATTCACAGTTTCACGTATGAAATGATATTTGATATCAATATGTTTGCACCTTTGTCGGTTTACTGGATTTCTAGCTAATGCAATAGCTCCTTGGTTATCATCGTAAACCTTGGTTTGTGCATACTGACACTTATCAATACCCTTGAGTAACTGTTGCAAATAGATACACTCCTGTATGGCTGACGCTAAGGCCATGTATTCTGCCTCGCAGGTAGACAGTGCAACTGTTGGTTGCTTTCGACTCTTCCATGAAATTAGTGCACTTTTCTCACTTAAACTGACACAGTACCCTGTGGTGCTACGTCTGTCTGTGACCTCAGATGCCCAGTCAGCATCACTGTGGACTATTAGACCAAGTTCACCTGTGTCATCCTTTTTAAAACATAACCCACGGTCTGTTGTACCTTTAAGATACCTGAACACATGCTTTGCAGTGTTCCAATGCTCCTCACTTGGCTCAGCAAAATGCTGGGAAAGTTTACTGACCACATAACTTAAGTCTGGTCTAGTGCAAGTAGCCAAATAGATCAAACTCCCCACTGCCTCTCGATAGATCCTTGGTTCTTCCATTTTTACAGCATTTTCTGTGTATTCGAGTTTTGACTCGCATGGGGTCTCTCTGGCCTTACAATCCTGCATCCCAAATCTGGAGAGGATTTTGTTCACATACCTGTGTTGTGACATTGTGACTTGATCCTCTGACTGTTTAAAATCTATCCCTAGAAAACTGTTTAATTTTCCCAGGTCTTTCATTTTAAACCTCTCAGTGAGCATCACTTTGACATTTTTCACAACCTCCTCATTGTTAGCAGCAATTATCAGATCATCAACCCACACAATCAGAATTACTTTTTCATTTTCTTTTTCCCTTGTGTATAGGCAGTTATCAGCAGGATTTTGATCAAAACCGTTTTCAGTGAGATATGCATGCAACAGAGAATTCCAGTTTCGGCCTGACTGCTTGAGACCATATAAGGACTTCTCTAATTTGCATACTAGCTTCTCTCCTGTTTTTGACTTTTTCTCATAACCTTCAGGTTGTTCGAGATAGACCTCACAGTCAATTGGTGCGTGTAGGTATGCGGTTTTCACATCCATTTGATGTAAAACTAGATCTTCCTGCACTGCTTTTTGCATGACTACTCTGACAGTTGTCATGTCAGCAGTAGGCGAGAATGTTTCCTCATAATCGATGCCTTGTTTTTGGCTATAACCTTTTGCAACAAATCTTGCTTTATACTTATCTGACCCATCCGTATTACTCTTGAGTGTATACACCCACCTACCCCCCACTGCCTTTTTGCCTGGTGGCAACTGGGTGATTTTGAATGTATCATTCTCTTTTAGTGACTGCATTTCGTCATTCATTGCACTTATCCACTGCCGTGACCTGGTTGATCGTATGGCATCCTGGTAATTTTGTGGTATGTCGCAAACTGCTCTATAACATGAGTCTATACAGGTTACCAGCCTGTCTGCTGTGTCTTCCATGTCATATTCCTGTAGGTGCACAGGCCTTCTCCTAGCTCTAGGTGGGTTCTTTCTTCCCTGACCCCCAGCGCTAGACTGTTCACCTTCAATCTCAGAAACAGAAACATCATCTTGAACACTTTGACCTGATGCATTTCCCATTTTTTCATCATCATTTTCCTCATTATCAAGGACCCTGGGGTGTACCTCTCTGTCCTGATACTCAGTGTGTGGTCTATGTGTTTGTGTTTCTTTTTCGTTGACCGTCTTGTTTGTGAATTTCACTAGCCTGTGTTTTTGGACCTTTTCTGTGTCTGGGTAATACACAAGATAAGCTGGGTTGTTCTTGTCGTACCCGATAAAACGACCCTGCTCACATCTAGGATCTAACTTCCCTTTCTCTTGTGTGTATGCAAAGCACACAGATCCGAATTTCTGAAGTTTGGACATGTCTGGCTTCTTGCCTGTGAGCATCTCATGAGGTGTTTTCTTTGTGCGTTTACTGTAACATCTGTTTCGCACATAGGCAGCTGTCTGTACAGCATAATTCCACATTTTGTCTGGTAATTTACTGTCAGAAAGCATACACCTGCCCATCTCATAGAGGGTTCTCCAACCTCTCTCTGCCGTGCCATTTTGGTGAGGCGAATAGGGTGCAGATGTCTCGTGCTTAATCTTATTTTTGGTTAACAGTGCTTTGAATTCCTTGCTCGTAAATTCAGTACCATTATCCGAGCGTAGACATTTAACTTCCCCAAAAGGGGCGGAGTCTGCTAAGAACCTCTCTGTGGCATGTACTGCATCACTTTTGCATTTGAGAAAATATACAGTCATGGCACCTGAATAGTCGTCCGTAAAGGACTGTGCATATTTGTGACCTTCTAAGCTTGGGGTTCTCATAGGACCGGCTAAATCAGTATGGACCAGTTGTAAGGGCTCTGTAGCCTTTCTGTCTGGCTCTCTATTTCTTGTCTGTGTGAATTTACCCTTTGCACATATTTCACACAGCTGTGCCGGCCTGGCTGTACTGCCTCTGATTTCCATACCTCTTACCACACCCATTAATTTTTGTACATCCTCATAATTGCAGTGACCCAATATTTCATGCCAGGTTTGCATGTCATGGCACATATTGCATTTATCAACATTTTTCTGAACAGTTGGTAAGTAAAACAGATTACCACTCTCATGGAAGTCAAACCTGTCCCCTTTCTTGGTGATCATGTGGCTGTCTCCCTTCTTGAATGTCACTGTCGTTCCAGCATTTGTTGCCCTCGCCACTGAGAAGATGTCGTGTGGGTAGGTTGGCATATACAGTGCCTCCTGTAGCTGCGCTCTTTGTTGTCGTCCCTCGTTGTCTAGCAGATAGATCAGCGCCGTCCCTCTGCGTTGCGCCATCCCACTGCACTTGGTCCCATCCGCCAGCTCGATAGAATGGGTGTCGGGCTGGAATGTGTTGTCAAAGCTCTTGAACTTGGCGATGTCATTCACAATATGAGATGTCGCTCCGGCGTCCACCATTATCCCTTTCTTCTTCACGTTGACAGATGGCCTCTCGTTGGTTGCATGCTTGGCCATGAAACATTGATCCCCGTCGTCGATGTCCTCCTCTTCTTCTGCAACTTTTCTGGCTCCGTCTTTTCCCTTTTTCCTGCATAGAGACTCTGCGTGTGTGTTACTCTTGCAGTGACTGCACCACACTTTCTTGGTACACCTGGTTCTGATATGTCCTTTTTCTCCACATTTGTAACACGTCAGAGTGGCTTCCCCTTCCTTCCAGTGTGTCTTGGTGCCTTGTTTGCTTTGCTTTGTGCTAGTCTTCATCATGGTTTTCATCACGCTGTCTGCAGGTCCGGTTGTCCTCATCTTCTCAGATTCTTCAAAGACCCTCAGTCTTCTCTTGAAGTCCTTGAATGTCACGTTGTCCTCATTTTGTGTAACGTGGACAGCCAGTGGTCTGAATGAGTCTGGTAGTCCATTCAAAATGGTGGCTACAAGCAGCCCGTCACTCATGTTCTCTCCTGCATCACGAAGAGCTGAAATTATATTCTCAGCCCTTATCATATAATCAGTCACAGTCTCATTCCCTTCCATTTGTATGGTGGTCAATGAAGTGTACAGGTTTAGAATCCTGGGCTTGCTCTTTCCAGAATAATGTTCTCTTAATAATTTCAAGGCTTTCCTTCCATCATCAGCGGCGTCATGTCTTATCAATGATAGGCTCTTATCATCTAGTGCATTCACTAGTTGAGCATAACAATCTGCATTCTTCGCTGGATCTGCAGCTATGGCAGCCTCGCTAGCGGGCTCTCTCAAAATGGTGTCTTTCAGCTTCATAATGTGTAAACGGCTAAGGAATCGCGTTTCCCATAGATCATACTTATCTTCTGTTCCGTCAAAGACAATCTGCTGTTGTAGCGTTCCTGCTCCGGCCATTTTCACTTTTATTCTTTTTATAGTTCGCAATCCCCAAGTCGTTGCTCAGGCTGTGGCTTGTAGAGTCCTCAATATTCGCGGGGGTCTCTCGGCGCCATCTTTATCCATGCTCGTCTAGTAGCTTCTCTTGGCTAACAGTTCTTCTTACTTCTGTTACCTTGTTGTTGCTCTAGACTTGCGTTCCTGGGCCCATAACCTGATGAGCTTAGTGCGTTGCGGTGGAGATGTAATAGAACTCTCATCAGACACCTTTTATCTTTAGCCTTGTAGGCATATTTATTGTATCAACAGGCGAGAGTAACGTAACGTGCTGCCACTCTCCACGGCATCACCACACATGGAAAATAACTGAGACACCGGAACAGGTAGTGTAGGTGTCAGGTAACACAGAGGTAAAATCAACACTGCCATCTACTGGACACGATGAGTAAGGGCGTACAACAGTACTACACTTAACAATTTGATATGATTTTCGGGTGGTTTCATTCAAGCTGATTGGACTGCAAGTAGCGTCTTTTTACGCACAGTGATTTAGTCTAAACGACACTAGAATTAGTTACCCAACTCAACTGTGCTGCCTGTTCCCTTTGTGTTTGACTGTAATCAATACATTAATTATTGAAAATCCTTTCCCACCACATCATCTTGTTTCTTGTGTCATGTGATTTCACCTGGTCTGACTGTATTTGGGACCTCACACCTGATAGCCTACCTACTGTTAATAACATAACCACACAGTGATATGACAACATTGTTTTTATTGAATCGATTAAAAATGACATCTCATTCTCTCAAACGGTATACTCTCTAACATGTACCTTGGCCTGTCGGGTCATTGTTTACACATTTGTCCAAGTAGCATTCTTCTGTAGCCCTACGAACGCACCTAGCAGCTTTGCTAGCAACTGCTTTCCGCGTTGATCAACATTGACCGTCACCGTAGCCTAGTGTAGCGATGTAGCAGTGTATCCAAGATCTCTGTAGTCCTCCACACACAAGTTTCTAGAACAAATACAAATGAAGGTAGCGTAGAGCAGCAATGCACAGCGATGTGCAAGCAAGTGTGGTGGTGACGCAGACAACTGAGCTTCAGTCTCATCGTAGCCTCGTTGGTCGCATCGATGTTGGTCCTAGACATAGGGTTGCTCGTAGCAGGATAACCTTTTCCTGGACCAGTCACGTGGTTTGCGGGGCGAATTATCCGATTGGCTGAGCAAGACATCATGACCAATAGGCCAGACTAGAGCAGAAGTAATGAAAGCTACAGCGCTGTAAATAGATATAGTTCATGCTGCAATCAATGCGATGCCGTGTCGGTGTCGTGGTCAACAACTGCGCTTTTTTTTTCTTTTCTTTTTTTACCCCCCCGAAAAGTGGGGGTGCGTTCGCCCCCCCTGCACCGGTGCTTCCGGCGCGCCTGTTCCCCCGAGCACACTGCGCGGACCCCACCCGTTTACCTCTTAACGGCTTCACATCCTGTTGAGCTCTCTCTTCACAGTTCTTTTCAACTTTCACTTACGGTCGACTATCGGTCTCGTGCCAGTATTTAGCCTTAGGTGGAGTTTACCACCCGCTTTGGGCTGCATTCTCAAGCAAAATTATTATTATGATTATTATTATTGTTAACATTTCTTACTGCCCCCCCAAACCAAGGCAGTCTAGAACCGGGCCTGGGGCAGTACGTTACACACGGCGAGCGCTGCCAAGTAAGCAACTAAATAAACACATACTAGGGCTAATAGTTTGGTGACACGTGGTTATTTGATTGTGTTGCAATGTAATGTGATATGGAGGCTATGGAGAGATAGTTTGTTTTTTTACAGATAAACTTGAGGTTCTCTCTAATGAAGTTTCACCTTTCTCTTTCAGGTTTTGCTGATGCTGTTACAGGAGTGGTCAAAGGAAGCGTCGTATTCATCTGTGATTCTGACAAACAAAGGGAACTCAAATTGATTTACCTTCAAAGTGGCAAGGGTTTTAACATCTTTTTAAATGGATGGCATTCTTCGAAACCAATCACGCCCACACGACCTGAAACCACCAGCGTGAACCACACTGAGAGAACAATAAGCATGTGGGATCTAAAAGTCTCTGATGAAGGGACATATAAATGCATCATCTCATACAAGGATAGCTCTGATGGATGGACTAAAGGCACTATAATACACCTGAAGATGACTGGTAGGCCTACATGTCCATCGCTCGATCAAACTCTTAACAACATAGACCTTGGTATAATAAATATATATTACCTATTAAATTCAACGGGTCCAACCATTTTAGGACAACCCCTCTACTGTTATTATCTTACAACTTCCTTTTGAACTTGGATAACATTTCATTGTGGGCCTGTGAAGCCCTTTGAAACTACTATTGTGATAAAAGTCTCTTCTAATGAACTTGCCTCGTTTCTCCCTTCTCTAGCAAACCACAGTGCACCCACAATAACGCACCACCACTGTGAGGAAGTTGGTGAGGGTTATTGCACGCTTACGTGTGCTGCCATCGGGGTCTTTCCTGTCAGCAAGATAGCATGGGATGTTCCTCATGTCCTTGAGCAACGATGGACGGAAGTGAACCACAGTGAGCCAGTGCAGGATATCAATACCTTGCTGTACAACATCTCTAGCACCGCTAACTTCAGCTGTCCAGGTGAATTACAGCAAAACACCAGCTGCTCTGTGGGGGGCCTTTCCTCCGTCAAGACACCCGTGTGTCAGCAGCACAAAGGTAAATATAATTTAGGGAAACGGGCAAATGGATTATCATGATAGACTGTGTCATCATTCAAATAGCTTCAGACTAAAGAGTGCCAATATGTCCAAGATTAATTTACTTGTATTAAAACTTTGTTCTTAAGTGGGTTTATTACAAATGGATTTCACAGTTTACAGAGTTAACAGCTTCTCGTCTTTTTCTTTGCCCCTAAAAGACGAAGTGAACAACATGTAAAATCATTGAATATTGTTATTTTCGCAAGCAAGTTAAACTTGACTTTGGTGCTGTTTGACCAAAATTGCTAATATAAAAAAGCCCTGTTATTACTCATGTGGGCTGTAATAACTATCTATACATGAACACTCTAGTTGACATAATAGCGTCAGCACAAAGGTAAATGTAATTTAGGGAAACGGGCAAATAGGGATTACAGTGGTGGTCTAGGTTACTAGAGGTTGGTGGAAGCAAAGAGATGCACTCATGTTTGTCAGGTTTTTGTTCTATGCAGTCGTTTGAGAAAATGCATTCAAAAGAAAATAACTGGTTTGCCTGTAAACTATACAGAGCATTCAAAACAACAAATCATATTTTTAATGAGGGTGCTATTTCAATAAATACTAATGTTCATGCTGTCGTTTGTGCATTTTTCTCAATTCTAAAGGTGAACCTACTGACTCTACTGGTGTAGCCACAACCAGGGGACGAGAGGTACCAGTTGGAGTGATAATCCTGGTGGTGATAGTCGCGGTGGTGATAGTCGTGGTGGGGATAGTCCTGGCTTGGTATAAAAGGAATCATAAACAACGTAAGTGCACGTTAGATCATTGAACAAACAAATGGAGCTAAAGCAAAAGTTCAATTAGGAGACAATGACATTCCCCTTCTATTTCTCGTTGCTCTATGTCTGGATTCATAATTCCCACGCTGTTATTGCAAGCCCCTCCCCTTCACCTCTCAACCAATCAAGACTCATGCATTGAACAGGAGTACAATTGCGCGCCAATGCAAAGCATATATATACACACTCTCATTCATGCTAGTCTCTGTTTTCATTGCGACTTGTTGCAGGCGCCCTCCATCCTGCTCCACCTGTCAATGGAGTCCTCCCGGGGCGGAGATCCAGACACCAACACTACTAGCGTCTAGACACCATCAGGGGGGAATTTATCTCTCATCTCAAATTATAATTCATGGGATCGATTGTTCCCATGAATTATAATTTGATGGTACTGTACTTATTGTAAGTCACTTTGGATAAAAGCATCTTTGCATTTTTACTTTTTTTGTTTATCTTCAGCCAGGGGCCATGGCTGGGGTAATCTAGGATGATTCCAAGGACCCAGCACTGACGGGGGCCACTCAGAGCACACTATTAGTAGAGGGGGGGGGGGCACTATTATACTCTTTCATAGGGCCCAAAATCTCTAGCAGCGCCCCTGTCTTCAGCACGTCATGTCCCATAGTAAAGGCGGACATTGCACATAAACGCCTGCTCAACAAGTATAATTCCAGTCGATTAATTATTTTAACGTCTGTGAAACAAGAGCTACCGTAACAGTTTAAGCTTTACCCCGTGTTTCTAGGTGAAATATTGATGTTTTTAGGCTCCACGGTGTCTGAAATGTTTAGCTTTTGTTAAAGGTAGCGTGGGCTAGAGCGGGGAACGTCAGAAGGGCTCAATGGAAGTCAATGAGACGAAGCGAAAATATATACGAATACGGGTATGAAACTAAAACAGTCGAATCTCAACAAGTATGAAATATTAGAAAATCTGTTTCAATAAGTATAAAGATCAAAACGTGCTGATTTGTTAAATGTTTGAACAAAGTTTAAAGGTTAAAAATTGTCCGAGTTGTGAAGTCCAAAGTAGTTGAAGACTGGTCAGACTATTGACTTCCATGATCATTTTTAATGTTTAAAAGTTGAATATTTCAAAGAGTATAAAATATTTTTAAAAATGTGAATGATAGTGCATGATTTCGAGCCAAGATTAACTTTTTAAAGTTTGAATGGAGTCTCTAGGTGAAAAATCATGGGAGGAGATGGGGGTTAAAGTTTGTAGAGAAGAATAAAGAAAGAAAGAATCAGGAAGCTGAGGAGCTTTGGAGTCAGTCAGGGTGTACTTGAGAAGGTGTATGTAAGCCTTGTCCAAAGTATAATTGGTGACAATATCACCACATGGTTTGGTTACCTCTGGGTTAAAGGCAGGAACAAGATGAACCAAATTGTTAAAATCGGCAGCAAGTTGGTGGGTAGAAAACAGAGGCAACCTTTCTACAACTCTGCAGTACACAACAAGCTAGGGCCATAGTGAAGGACACCAGCCACCCTCTCTCTGGAGCTTCAAGTTCTGCCCTCAGGAAGGCCAAATGTTACATCCCCCCTGGCCCAACGCAATGATTACATGTTAATGTTTAAATAAGACCTGATGAACTGCTGCAATCAAACAAATACATATTGTTAAAAAATTATAAAATATTTGATGGTGTCTAAAAGCTAGTACTAGTCTCTCCTGATTGAACTTTACATTCAACCATGCGATTCACACACCACTGATACAACAGACTCCTATCTCTTGCTTATTTGTTTATTTCACCTTAAATGAACAAGAGCTGGACCTAATGTGTGGTGTCCCCTTTGTGGTCAAACCTTTGAGTTTGGTTGTGACTGTATGCACACACATGCAGATGCATACAAATACTCATGCAAAGACAGAACAACAAACAGATTATTTTTTAGGGCTGTGCAATGCTGCCACACGATGGCATCTAGTTTCCCTTGAAGGGAAGATTTATCTTTTCTGATTTCTGTTTTCTATAGCTCACCCATTAAAAGAGTGAAACCTTGGACGAGAAGTGGAGCCACAACACATGAGATCAGTCTGAACCTAAAACATTCTGATCTGAACCATCAAGTAGAAAAAACAAGGTTGAAAATAAAAGTGATAAATCACTCACCGGGATCCAAGTCAAACAAAAAATGGACATGGAGACGACATGTTTTACACATCAGAGCTCCTCGTTCCTTTACACGTTAAAGTGACGAACCGATGGGCTGTCAACTTAATTTAGTCCTGTGATCCACCCAACTTCACCTGAATTGGAATAGAAAATACGGCGGGTTGCTTTGGTGTTCTGCTTTGACATACTGCGGCAATACAAGTCAATGGGCCATCACACAGCCTGATGGCCACACACAGTCAATGTTAAACAATGATGATAAACCCGCACATTGTTTCCTCTTGGTTATGAAAGGGGAAAGACTGTCTTAGTAAGGTTTCTTAAAACGCACTAATAAGCTTGCCCACTAGATGGTGAGCTACCATCACCTACTGAGGCAAACTGGGGTAATAGTTCTAGTGGTAAAGCAACTGAACCAGACCAGTTGACATAACGTGACACTATATGATTATGATACCACTATAGATCCCTATAGATGATGGCCAACACATGATATTAATCGCCCACATTCTCTCTCTAATCACCACAACCTTCTTCTATTGATTTTACTCAACTCCATTGTTTTAGAATAAAGTATTGTTTCTGGCCTCCAACTTGACTCTGACCCCCTCCCCCATGTAGATCATGTAAATTGGACCCTCTCTCTCTCTCCTGACTGACTGACTGACTGACTGAGACTCTCTCACACACACACACACACACATGATTACTCTTATTAGTAGCCTACTGTTACTGTTATTGTCTTACCTTTGACAAAAACAGAAAAGCCAGCAATATAGATAGCAGGCCTATATTCATGTTCAACCTGAAACACAAAAATAGATTTGATAGTTCCAGCACCAAATCTTGCTATTTTATAGTATAGCAAGATTTGGGGAAATGTTCCCAATCGGCTACACATTTTTACACCATCTTTCTTTGATCACCACACATTGCGTTGTGCGTGTGGTGTGTGTGCATGCGCGCGAATGGCGTTGACGACAGGTAATAACTGAAATGGGTAAAGATAGCCTATTATGCTATAAAGTCAAACAAGAATTTTGTTGTTTAAATAACAGCTTGAAATAACGGTTGTCGGCAAATCTCATGCATATGAAACGAAAGTAGCCAGAATTACGCAGTTGTAGCGAACAAGCAGCCGCTAACACGGAAGTTCAAAGAGGCGTTCAACTGTAGCCGGTAAGTTACAATTCATTCATTTGTTCCTTAGGATTATTATGAATGAAATCCAGTCATTCATGCCTGATGAATAACACAAGAGTAATCAGCGGAGATGTTATGAAAATAAAGCCTACCGGTATGTGTGTGTGTGTGTGTGTGTGTGTGTGTGTGTGTGTGTGTGTGTGTGTGTGTGTGTGTGTGTGAGTGTGTGTGT
>JAOPJH010000066.1:234622-247495 GCA_027122575.1 Merluccius polylepis
AGCAGGGACGCTGTAGTTTATCCACCCCCCAAGCCCCGCCCCCCGCCCCCCCCCCCGGGGGGCCGGAAGTGTCTGGCGACGGGTGGTGAAGACGTTTTTAAAATAAACACGGCTAGCCCGCTAGCTCGCTAGCTGCTGCGTTCTTGCAAGGGTGCAACAGGACTTTTTTTTTTTTTTTTTTTTTTTTTAGCTCTGCAATATTACAGCGGCCGGTCAGCTGTGCTCGCCATCCACGCGCCCGGAGAATACACACAAGGCAGGAGAATACTGACTATGACTCTACCGCGGATACGGAAAGACGACGTGTAAAACTAGTAAGTGTGTTTGTAATTGGCCGTTTTAAATGATAAGTTGGCTAACAGTTACGGCTAAACGCTGCTCGCACTGACATTAGCCCGCTTGCTATGCCTGGGATCAGACCAGCACCGTTTCCATTTCGGCGGACGGGTGAAAGCCATACATATTGTTTTGTGCTCGTCATGTAACGTTACTGTGATCCCCGACGCCATGGTTAAATAATCTCCGCGTTTCCCCGTTTCTCGCCGTTTAGCGCAGAAAACGAAACGACCATCTGTGTGTCAACCCCACGTAGCCTCCGCTAGCTAAGTGGCAACAGCCTGTACATTGTTCGCTAAAATTACATTTTCGGGTTGATTCTACCTGCATGCATATCGAAAAGTTAGATGTATCGTAAAACATTGTACGAAATACGTGATATTCTGTATTTATTTAATGCGTATATTGTGTATATAGATAAAACAAATAATAATACTAATACGTGTTGGGAGGTATCGCCAAGTGCTTCCGTCGTTGCTACCTCTGGGGTTGACCTTACGAGGCGTCGCAGTGTGGATGTGTTGCTGCGCACGGGCTCAGGTGGACCAGCGGTTAGCCAGGAGGTCGTGGGTTCGAGTCCCGGGGGGGGGGGGAGCAGGGATGTGTTCACGTGTGTTTCCTCATCCGCTCCTGCCGGTGCCCTTGACCCCCAAGGCACCAGTTAGACCTGGAGTCAGGGCCCACTGCGCCTTGATGGGTTAAACGCAGAGGTCCCATTTCGTCGTGTTGACAGTACAATGCTGTTGATTCTTCTGTTCTGCTTATTTATATGTGGTGTCCTCCACAACTAGATGTAAAGTACATGACTGGTAAATGTAATACACGCCTCACTCTTTCAATAAGCCTGTAATGCATAATGGATGAGATAACCAAATAATGTATGGTTCAATGACTTGTGGATTTGCTGGCAGAAGTCATTTGGTTTGCTCATCAGGCTGTGACCCTCTTTAGTATACCTCCATCAGTATACCTCCATCAGTATACCTCCATCAGTATACCTCCATCAGCTATGCACACATGGACGTCTTGCCTTACCGGTATTTCTGCTGTATGTTTTCTTCCTAGTGTGCTTGATCGCTAGTTATCGCTCTCAAATATCGGGTAGAAACATGTGGTTCAACCTATATACAATGCAGGACAATAAAGAAGAACGGAGAGAAATAACATGATTGGATTCGATGTGAAACATTTGGGTTTGCAATTAGTTAAAAATGTATTTTTTTTTTAAATATTAACCTCTCTTTAGTGTTGAAAACCAGCTATCTTCAATTATCATATCACCAGGGTTCCCAGTGGCTGCCGTTTGTGTCGAAGAGTTATAATAACAATGACACAGCAGCCTACATCTATTGCTAATCAGGACAAGGGGGGGGTTGGGTCCCAGAACGGACCTTTGTGGGTCACCACAGGTGATAAGGGAGCATCAACGTAATACTCGGCTTTAGCAGAACTAAACCCACTTCAATCAGGACATAGGCCTAGTTTGAGTGAAGCCTGTCTCTGGATAGCACATGGTAAGGATAAATGCAGATCATTGAATATTATTCAAGTAGGAAATATGAAGCAGGCCATTCGAACTGGTAGGGAGAAAGTTGTTAATCTCTTCTTGCTATTATAATTGTTTTACTCGCATTACATCAAACATTATTGTAAATACAATTTGGGATTTAATTTGACGAGGTCACAATGAAAGAACATGAAACCCCACCACCGGGTCTTTTTGTTTTTATTATGGGACACTGCCTACTCTTAAATAAAACACCAAGGTTAATATATTTTACAAGCTCTTCTGCATTTGCTGTTTGAATTCCACGAAACAGTCTTGAGGACTTGTTGTTATCCTGACTCTAATATGATTCCTCACTCGGATAACTGAAGGAATTTAATTTATTTAATGATTTTCTTGTCCAGGTGAGTTCCCGTCCAGGCACATCGGTCCATGTCAGTTGGACCTCGGGACCTCTGTGCTCAACTAGCATGAAAATGGCTAACTCTGAAAAGGCAGAGGAATTTGTGGATGCTGAAAGCCTCACAGAGTGCCTTGACAACACAGAAGCTGCCGCCACCGCCTCCGTCCAAGAAGACCAGGAAGAAGTCCTCAAAACGGAGACGACCACCACCACCAGCTCGCCGACGAGGGACAAGGAGCTGGACAGCGCTTCACAGACGGAGGGCGAGCCGGGCCTGCTCTCCATGCCTTGCCTGATGAAGGAGCTCCGCCGGGACTCCCCCGAGTCCCAGCAGGCCTCCACCGGGAGCGACAAACCCGTCTCCCGTCGTGTTTACGAGAGCGACTCCTCCAACCCCTGCATGCTCTCCCCTTCCTCCAGCGGCCATCTGGCCGACTCGGACACTCTCTCCTCGGGGGAGGAAGGGGCCGGTTATCGCGTGCCAGACCAGGGGGAAGGTAGCATGGAGACTGGGGCCGATCCAGGGCAGACCGGAGAAGGGCAAACGCCTGCAGCGTTGGCAGGGGGGAGGAAGTCCCGGCGAACGCGTTCGGAGAGCGAGATGCCCAGCAACGCGATGGCGGCCAAGAAAAACCGCTGCCAGCACACGGTGGCCGCAGCGGGCGGGGTGCCAGAGAAGCAGACCAACGGCAAGCTGGCCAAAGTGAAGGGTCACCGGAGCCAGAAGCACAAGGAGCGCATGCGTCTCCTGAGGCAGAAGCGGGAGGCGGCGGCGAGGAAGAAGTACAACCTGCTGCAGGACAGCAGTACGAGTGACAGCGAGCTCACGTGCGACTCGAGCACCAGCTCATCTGAGGACGACGATGACGACACCTCAGGAGGGAGCAAGACAATCAACACAGACATCCCAGGTAACGGCCGCTGTCCCAAACACACACACGCTGTCCCTGTACCTCCTGCCCTGCTCACTGAACACCGCTATATGGATATCAAAAGCATCATGCTTTTATATGTACGGATATTAAAGTTCACATATGGATTTTATTGATTTGCTATACAATTTATAATTCAGATTAAAATTGTTTTTAGATGACACACACAAATTGTTTAGTCTTTCCAGAATTGGTCTTATAAATTTCAGCAAACCGCCTATTCATTGTTTGTGAATCCTCTCATTTGTTTATATACATGTTGTCATTATCATTTGTCGTCATATATTTGCACATTTCCATTGAGAAATCCATAACCCTGATCATTTGTTTAGTAGGAACTTTTAGTCTAGATTGTCTGCATGCTGTGAAAGTCATATGTCAAGTGACCATTATTCCACCAACATGGAGTGTCCTCCTGAGAGGGTTTCCACGGTAGCCGTACCTATCTCTTGTCCTGCGTTTCCATGAGGGAGGCATTTTATTCTGGGCTATTGCTATCAACACGCTGCTATATGATGTCATCGTGTGCCGGTAGTCTGACTTGCAGGTCTGTGTGACTCTCGAGTCGGTATGACTTAGTGGAAATATGCTCTGGTGGTCTGAGATGGATAGTGGAAAAAAGTTGTACAGTTGAATTGGAATTGTGAATGGATATTTTGACTGGATGTTTTATTTTGGACTAGGCTTTTAATCAGAATTTGTATTTCTGTCAGTCGACATCTTGGCACAAGCTGCTGCGTTTGATCCTCAACATGTAGTCAGTTCCAGTGGTTTCCATAACAAAGAGGTTATTTTGAGATGGGCTTTTCTAGAGCTGTGTTGATATTGCCAGGTAAGCAGGCGGTGTAATGTGGTTCTATAGCACCATGGCTGTTGCTGTTTCCTCCCATGTGAATACATTTGCATCTTAATTTGGATGCAAATGTATTCACATGATTGCTGCTGATCTTTACATTTTATTATATTTGAATTAAGGCTGATTATGTAAGATTATATGTATGCATCTATTTGGCTTTTCACTAACTCTAGCCTCATAAGCTACCATTTTAAAATCTGTATTATTGAATGACAACAGATTATTGATGCTATTGATTAGTGATAATTCTGACTACAGCTGAGTTTAAATTGACACACTTTATATTGATTTGATTATCTTTAAGTAATCAACCCATTAGTCCAGCTAGTCCTTCCCTTTTATGTGGTGTCCTAGGTCTTATGCTCATGCTGTTTTTGAGATCTTTTTGTTTCAGAGATATTTTAAATCCCTTATGTGTTAGATTTGTATTACTCCGTATTACCCATTATTTACCATTTGAATAGACATACTTTATGATTTAACTTCACATACGAGGCTCTATATTTGCTGTATTAGCTCTCGTCTGCATAGTTTATACCCTTTCTCTGTATAATTTAGATAAGCTCATTTAGAGTTTAGGATTCAGCCGATGCCTCACCAGGAAGGTTTGTACGGTGCATTAACATTACTCAGCCACATCTACGTCAAAGTTTCACCACCTAAACCCATCTTCGAGACCATAGCATTCGAATCAGTCACCTGAGAACCGTATCCTCCACCATAACGGATCCGTAGATCAAGAAATGTTATCAACCATTTTCGCATTCCGCACACAAGAACATTTTTTTTGACTGTTACAACTGCATGGTTTAGTCTCTCATCAGCATGACAGGGTCAGTCTGCACGTAACCACCACCACCACCAAAAAAAAAAGCAGCAAAACAACCAAACTTTCATTCTCTCTCTCTAAAAACCAAATCCAAAAAAAAGTCGACCGTCGAAAGCATGAACAAGTGCTACTGTATTTTCTTACGGCTTGGCCTCAATGTTTTTAAAGCTGGCTTCCGACGCGCGGCGGAGAGGTCCAGGGTGGGCGCCCAGCTCCACGGGCTGCTGGACAGCGGCCCGTGGGACAGGAACAACATCGGCAGCGTGTTGGAGGAAGCCATGACGCGCTTCGCCGTGATGCAGCGGCAAACCGAGGAGCGCTTCCGCGTCTGGATGGAGAAGCTAACGCGCCTCGACTCTGACGACGACGACGACGACGACGACACGTCCAAGCGGTCGAGCGGCGCCCAAGACGGCCGAGGCCACCGGTCCCGCCAGGAGGGGCGGCGCCCGTCCCCGCCCAGCTCCTTCTTGCCCTCGTCGGAGTCGGCAGAGACAATGGCGGCGTACATGATGGCGCGGGAAAACGGCAGCCTCGCACCCACTCCTGTAAACAACAACAACAACGTCAACGGCCCCCTGATCCCCGAGGGGGTCACTCAGAACGGGAACCTGGCCGTTTCAGACCCGGGCTTTTTGAATGCTTAGAGCTTAGAAGTTTTTTGGGGTTTTTTTTTTTTTCCACTTCTTCTGGACAGGTGTTAGTTTACAGACTTGGGTAGGACTCCCAAGTTTCAGAACGCCATCTTGGCTCGTGTGATATTGTTTTATTTTTAAAGTGTACCTGTGGGTATTTTTTATTTAGATTATTGTCAACACGTGAGAACATTTAAAAGTAGAAAAGTCTGTCTCACAATGAACCGCGTTCACGGGCCTTGGTTATTCATTTTGAAAGACTTGCTGATAGAACCTAAGGCCCAATGCGTCCATTGGCACTGAATCACTGTGAGAACTGATACTAGAAGTCATTTAACTCACCAGTATGATTTCCGCTGAAGTACTTTTTTTCTTCTTCTTCTTAAAGTAGGACCCTGGCTGGCATACATTTGACATTTGAGTTATGGGCATAAGTAATCCTGTCTCAACGTATTGTTTTGGGGATATTGCCTAATTTAAACATTTATCTACCAACACACAACGTTGTATGTAACTAATACATAATGTGCATTACATATTCAGTGCAGCCACTATTGCAATGCTAGGTAGGGTGCTGTTGCTTTATAGCATGTGCCTTGCAAAGAGAAGTTTATTATATCATGCTGGAATAGATAGTACACCATAGTGCTATTTCTGTATGAATCAGGTTTGTGGTAATGCATTATCATCTTGCATCTTAAACGTATGTCTGCTCTCTCTTAATTGGTCTAGAATTTTCTCCATTCCTGGTGGCATAGCTTTATTTCACATCAACATTTAGGAAAAGTATCTTCTTCCAGCAATACTGTAATCCAAACAAATCCTTGCCATGTTTATTGAACATATCCGGTTGTTAGGCGATTCCTTTACACGAGTTTGATGACACTTATTTTCCTCAACTGATTGCTTCTGTGTTTACTGTGCTGCCCTGTGTGCAGCGTTGATGAAACTAGTGAGGGAGAAATGGCTTCCAATGTTTTTTACCTTTTTGATTTCCCTACAAAAAGGTCATGAATTGATTTTGTTTCTTGTTCTCTTCGGTAATGGCGGTATCACATCCAGGGCCTCATAACTAGGTTTTTCAGTGTGGCTTGTGTGTTCAGAATAATGTTGCCTTTTTTTTTTTCGTAGTGAAGGTCAAAGTTTCAAAAGAGGAGGTTAATGGAAAAAGTCAACGGATCCCCCAAACCATGTAATACTAACTGACCAATCCAGGTGATTTAAAGTGGCCTTTGGTTCTAATCCAGTTGTCTTGATGGCGAAATTGCTGTATTTAAGTTTTTTGTTTGTGTCCAGGATACTTCACTACCATAGTGCCACAGCTTTCATTTAATACGCTACCTAATTACATTGCTGAAACCTGGTATTTAAAGGTATGATGTCTCAACTGTTGCATTGTGCGTATGTAGGCCTATATTATATACACACATACATGCAATCACCAGACATGAAGTTACTGTTCCTCTCCCCATCTGCATGTGATGTCAGCCCTGCGAGTATGTAAATTATTATCTATTGAACTTGCAAACCCAAATGAGTTCATGTTAGCAGCATGTTTGCAAGGTAAAGTTTTGCTCATGTTGATGAATTATCACCTTACTTGGTTTCTCTTGCCCCCCCCCCCCCCCCCATGTTTATTTGTCTTAAGCTGTTTTGAATGTGTCCCTTATTTGTATTGTGCCAAACCAGTTGCTTTGGTAACCTTTTGATTAAGAATAGAGCTGTCCTTTTCATTTACTTTAATCTGAGATAATGAATCAATGTGCCCATTCTGACTCGTCAAGAGAGACTTTATCCCAAACTGTGCATTAAAAAAGGGGAATAAAATCACTGACGGTATAGTGTTTACCAAAGAGATTATGTTGGTTTATATACTGTTCCTTTTCTACGTGACCACCAGACGCTCCATTAGGAAGTGGGTTTGATATTGTCTGATAACGGCGATGCCCCTTTAATTTCTCTGATTTGGCTCTACACAAGGTAATACTGTCCTGTAGTCCTGCTGTTACCGTCATTTACACTCAGGCATGTTTCTGGAAGGCCTCGGGCGCGGGTCCCAGACGCTCCTCTTACAGGGTAGATGATGCTACACACATTACCCCAAAGTGTTTGTTGTCTTAGTTTCTTTGAATATCGAACTACGTTTCACTAACAGAGTATGATCATTTCAATTACTGTTTTGTAATGACTGCATCTTTGTCAAGTTTTTTTTTTTTTTTTTTTGTGAATGGCTTATTTTATGAGCATTAAACAAAGACCTAAAATGACTGCCAGTAGTACGTGTGTTATTGCATTGCAACGCATTACAACTCAAAAAGCACAACACCGTGTGCTTCTAACCTGTTGGGATATACACATAAATGTAGCACACACACACACACACACACCAAACAAAAATACATTTTGTGGTATTAATTTGTTAAAAATAGTTTCGGTTCCC
Source organism: Merluccius polylepis (assembly GCA_027122575.1). Classification (NCBI taxonomy): domain Eukaryota; kingdom Metazoa; phylum Chordata; class Actinopteri; order Gadiformes; family Merlucciidae; genus Merluccius; species Merluccius polylepis. The sequence goes on from JAOPJH010000066.1 coordinate 242,561, forward strand.
ACTTAAATTCAAACTGTATTACGAATCAGCCTTAATTACAAAATAATGAGTGTTTTCCTGTGCTGTCGAGCAAATTGATTTGTATTGTCCATAAAGCTCTTGAGGCTAGAACGGGCTAGGGGGGGGTCAGGGGGGGGGGGATCTCTGCTTCCTGCTCACAAAGAACCGCTCTGCACCAGCATGATGTGAATAATGAAGTGTTCTCTTTGTCTTCTGCAGACGGTCCGGCCGTAGTGGGCCACTATGATATTTCAGACACTGATTCTAACCGGGAGAGTATGAGTGTGGAGACAGTCCGGTCGACGGTGATAACGCGTGAGCTAAAGGCACACAGAGGCCAGGATAAGGCAGCGCAGCACTCTGGGTGTGTAAGAGCACGGGGCTCCCTCGCAGGTCAGTTACAAACCCGGGTGTACCCCCACTGAAAACACGCCTCTCGATGGAGAGGCGGCCCGCTTAAGACGGTTTTGGTTCGGCGCCGCCGCATATGCAAGCGTTCCCCCCGTTTTGGGGGAACTGGGCTTTTTCTTATCTTCTTATCCCGATGGCTTTTTTTTTTTTCAGGGTTTTATTTTCTTGGCTTTCATCTTGTGAACTGCTCTCATTTTTTTTTTTTTATCACTGGGTATCCCTGCAAGCTCTGGTTCTGTCCCCTGCGACATAACGCCCCCCGCCCCCGCCCCCCGCCCCGCCCTCTGATAATGTCAAAACAGTTCACTTTGATTTTATTTGGGGCAAAAAAATGATAATCCGATTTTGTCCGATCATTTCATTCAGTCATTCTTCTGTACGTCTTAACGTCTTTGTTGTGTGTTTACGGCTCTCCCACCGTCCCGTCGACCTGCAGCTCGTGATGGTGTCGTCTGTCCCCATTCTCTGTTGCAGGGCGCGTGGAGACAGGACTATCCGACAGGGAGAGAACGCAGCGCCAGGGCCAGATTAACATCGCGTCCACGGATAGCGAAGTGGAGATAGTGGGGGTGCAGGAAAACACACGGTAAAGAAAGCGACCCAATGGGTAACTGAAGACTTTTAGACTCATCGTTTTATTTTTCATTTGAGTAATTGCTTGAGTTGTTGTTGTTGTCGTCTCAGAAACACTTTGAATCACCACATGTGTGTGTGTGGTTGTGGTTTTGTGGGCGGTGTTTGGTACGTGTGTGATATATTCAAACTTGTGCGGTGTCCCCTAACTTGTGTGTTCAGATGCGCCCATCCTTGCGGCGGAGTGATCAAGAGTTTGTCCTCGTGGAAGAGCAACCCGAGCGAGCCGTTCAACAACACCCGGCCGCCGCCGCCCCAGCTGTGGAGGTCGGTCTCCCCGCAGCCCAACTGGGTGTCCCCCCCCGAGGTGGTGGACCTCACGCTGGACGAGGACGCCGGACACAAATACTTACTCTAAACGACGCGCGATAAACTGAAGACACCCCCCCCCCCCCCCGATTCTTCCTCCTCTCACTCCTTCGTGCTCTGGCCTACTACACACTTACAAACTTCATAGTTACAGTCACACACCTGCAGCGACCGGCGGGTTTTCCTTTTCCTTTCTTCTTTTTTTTGTGTTTAAAAGTATTATTAGTGTGGCCGCAAAACCCCCTAATGTTATCTGTAACCTCCTGTTGAAAGATGTGCGTATTAAAAGGACTCTACTGAACGGATGGTTTTTCCTCTTAAAATAATCGGCGCAGATTTGAATCCGAACCGCAGCAATATATCGCCCCGATATTTCCCCCCCCCCCCCCTTATGTAGATGAGTCGTAGGTGTGCTTGCGAAGCTGTTGACTTAAGGACAGGTCAGTATGTTGACACGGCGGTTGATCGATCGGTGGCCACCACTACTGTACTAGCCTGGCTCCGCCCACCTACGTACTTCCTTTCAAATTTGATTTCACTTCAGTACTAAGGTCTGGGCATTCGGCTATGTTATAGCGATTTCTTTTCCCCAAAATCTGCGGTCCAATCAGCGAACAGGAGGCGCAGCCTGAGAACAGTGACGTAGAGGTCGTGCGCGAATTTCAGTTGTTTTCTAACGAATACCAGGAAGCAGCATGAAATACGTCACGACCAAACGTTAGCGATTGGTTAAGGCAGATCCAGAGTGGCACTGGGCAGAGCCAATAGGTTTTAAACTTCAACAGCACCCGCCTTCAAGTGAGAAACCGTTTGTCTCTACAGCATGGCTAGACCTTTAGTATGAATGAAATGAATACCAAGGTCTAGTTAGGACTAGGCTACTACTGTACAGCCGCTAAACTAAAAACATACACTTCTAAAGACTGGGGGTTAAGAATCAATGGCAGCTCATACAGTTCCTGTTGTCCAACACACCATAGACGGGACGGCTGTTCTGCTCTGTCCGATCGAGAGTTCATATTTTGTGTTTTTGTTTCTGCAGTCGAATCACTGACGCGTCGCTTCGGTCCGGGCGGCATCCAGAGCGGCTTCATGGTATAGTGCCTACTAGCGTACGTTTGTGCGGTTCGGTGCGGTTATTGGGGCAGATGCGTTTTTTTTGTTTTTGTTTTTGTATGATGTTTTGTTTCGGTTTAGTGTTACGACAAATGTATTTTAACCTTTATCTTGAAATAGGAAAATAGACACAAAAAAAACAACAACAACCACTGGTTAAAATCACCGTCAGAGGACACAAGGGGGACAACCCGAGATATCGTGAAGCAGGTTCCACCGTTGTTCCGGTTCAGTGTGTCGTCGTCGTCGTCGTCGTCGTCGTCGTCGGCGTCTTATTTAAACTGAGATAATCTGAGATGTTTTCCAGGTGATGTAGTTCTGTAGAATGTATGACCCTACGTCACTGTACTGGTGGTGCACTTACTGGCGTACGCCTCATGTGGAGTGAATGAAAAAAAAACGAGAACACGGGGAAAAAATGAGACATTTTGGAGACACTGTCCCGGGCAGAAATGTATCTTCCATTGAATTATTGCAAACCATGACGGCCCTGGATGCCTTGAAATGTGCACTATTTTATTTTAGAATCATATAAAGCCTATTTAAAAAAAAGCTGCAAAATGTTCAACAGCATATTTTATGAATAGATGTGAATTGATAGTGAATAGATATCAAGATCAAATGTGCTGGGGAGTTTTGGTTTCCCCACGTGTGCGGGGTGCAGAAGAATAAATCCATTCTTCTGCACGGGGGCTTATTAGAGTCTATCTTATGTATGCACAGTTTTAAGCCCTCCTCCTCCTCCTCGGGGGCCGGCTCGCTCTCCTCCCCGCGGTCCTATCTATTTCCTGGTGTAGTCTCGCTGCCTTGTTGTAGACCGCAGCCCAGACAGTTGTTTTCCGATCCAACGTCTACTACTACAACTACACTCTTCCTCCAGCCGAGATCGGTTGTATGCCATGGTCACACATCACGTCCCCTTCCTCTTGTTCCGCATGACAAATAATAATCCGTCTCGTTCAGTTTCTTCTTCTGGTCACAGAACGCGAATTCGCAAGAAACCAAAGAATACAAATCCTTTTAGTCCTGAGACTCTTTGATTTGAGAGACGGGGGTATATCTCAGATATTATTCAAATTTCAATTCCATTTTTTTTCCCCCACTGTTTAAAATGTTATTTCTGCTTGACCTCTGTTAAGACTAAACTTGTGTTTTACGTCACCCAGTGCTCAACTCTTGTGAAAAAAAACCCCGGATACAATTATTATTTTAAAAATCCAGATTTCCTTTGGCATTTTCTTTCTGCTTGGCCAGTTGTCTTATTGTTTTCTCCATCTCTCCTTTTTGTTCCAACTACACACAGCAGCTCTACCCATTTAGCTCTTTTCCCTTGTGGTTATTATAAAATGTCATCCATATACAATATACAATATTTCCCTGTAGCTCTAAGGCTTGTGGTTGGGAAGAAACTAGAGCAGCGATGCTCGGCTAGAGTTGCACATAGAACGCTTTGTCACGTGTTTAACCTCGATTATTACCCTCACCGCCGTTAATCTTGTCATTTTGTTGCTTCCAATTGATTTCAGTGTTTGTCGGTGTTTTAAATTAACAAAAAAGAGTGTTCATATTTTGTTGCTTTTGCACGACATTGTTGAAAATTTTATCTGTAGAACAAAAGCAAACTATTTTAAAAATTTAATAAATAGAATATTATTTAATAATCCCGTTGTCCTACCGTCTGTTGTCCCGAGAACATTACAATAAGCCTTTGTCTCTGAGGATTTGTCATTTGAAAAGAGCTCATTTTGGTTATCTTCAATCAAATCGTTCAAAAAATGTGCTACGGTAATCATAATTAAATTCAGTTCAGACTTGCACACATTTATTTTAGTTTCCCTAAAATATATCTACTCCTAATATTTTCCAACAAGTGTGATTTCAACTTAAAGCCCGTATTCCCCCAAACAGCCCGGCCACCGACTGTCCCGCCTCGCTTTTCTAGATAACCGAACATGTGTCCGGTCAAGCTTCTTCCACGAGTTTAATTGAATGCTCATTGTTTCCTTTGATTCGACGGCAATGTAGTCTAGACAACGGGCTCGCCGGGGACAATGACCGGGGGCCCTCGGCACACACAAGAGGCAGGGGCCGGGGGGTCGCAGGCCTACCGTGACACCTGCCGCTAGAGGGACATGTGGAGGGCCTGAAACGAGGAGGAGGACAAAGAGGGGGGACTAGAGCAATGCACCCACTTGGCCCCGGTCCCGACATCCAGAGGCCTTCGGTCGGCCCGCTGCACCCCTGGAGCCGGACTTCAGCTGTATGCTAATGACCCACTTCCTTATAGGGAGGCAAGGAAAAGTTTCTTCACTCCGGTCTCAAATGCAGTTTTTTTGACATTTACATTTTTGTATGTATTCATTTTGCGTAGATTATTTATTTCCCCTTACATCCTTCCTAACCCTTTATATCTATCTATCTATCTATCTATCTATCTATCTATCTATCTATCTATCTATCTATATC